>PVKB01006250.1:0-68653 GCA_004027205.1 Ctenodactylus gundi | reverse complement strand
TCTTGTGCCTGAGCCAAAGGTGCAGCAGCAGGAAAGAATTGTTGACAGTGGACGTAGAGTCGGCCGCAAGGTGGGCAGGGAGGAAGGCCCCGGGCGGAGCGGCTCACGGGGAGGTGGGAGGCCTTGGGGTTGGAGGCCGAGTGCCGGGTTGGCCGTAGGAAAAGTCTTAGTCAACTTAACCTGTGTGTCGCGGGCGAGCACTTCGGGCTTGGTACTTGTCGGGTACTGGCCAGTTAGAAAGGAATGTGGGAACTGGGCCGTGCCTGAGGAGATCGGGGCTGGGAGAGAGCCGGCGCCCAGCACGAGAAGCAGAGCTCATGTATTAGGACGCGGTATACGGACGGACTGGGCCGCTTCCGCAGCGGCAGCTCGGCCTTCTCGCGCCCAACAGTTGTGCCTTGTTTTTTTTTTTCTCTCTCTCTCTCCATTTTTCTCTGTCTTCTTTGCACTATTATCTGAGTTTATTGTTTTCTGTTGGCTTGTGTGGTCCTGAGCATTGAGCCCAAGACCTTCCAGTGAACAGTATCCTCTGCTCCTTTTTTATTGTGGAGATGAGACATGGCCACCTAGGCTGTGCTCCAACTTGTTATCTTCCTGACTCATCCGCACAGAGGGGTTAAGTTGTAGGCTTGCACTGGCTGGCCCGGCCTTCTTTTTCATTTTAATTTTTCGTTTTATATGAATTCATATTTTGTTTAAGATAGTTAATATTCTTTCATAATTGTTTTTGTTTTTCTGGTGCTAGCAATATTCATTCCTGCCTAAATATTCATTTTTAAATATACATGGAAATTATGTAATATTTAATTCTGGAGTTATTCTGTACCTCAGGTTATCGTTTTTATCCCATGCACTATCTGTGCATTTCATTCCACATATATTATTTTTTAAATGCTAGTAAATATATCACATTATAATGTTAAAAGTTTTTAATCTTACAAGGTAATATTCCTATCTCTCTAGGTGCACAAGTTGATTCTGGTGTATGGAATAGATAAACCCATTTTTTTTGTTAATTTTAACAGTTCTTTTTTTCTGGCTAAAGTGTAGTTGTAATGCAAATTATGAGTAATACTCCAGTATTTGAGGACATATAGTCTGACATTGTATTTTTTGTTGTCATTTACACAGTTCACACCTAAGAACTGTGTAACTTACTGCCAGAATAAAATTAAATCTTTTATATTTTCAGAAAATATGAATTTAAAATGGGCCTTATTCAGTCCCATGGCAAGGTTTTCATTTGTTTTCCTTTTTTTGAGATCTAGGTTTTCAGTGTAGCTCAAAATATGTTGCATGTCTGAATATTTCTTCTGAGTTTCTTTTTTTGTTGTTGTTTTTTCAGACAAGTTCTCTCTATATATGTATATTTATTGCAGGTTCTTAAACTCACTGTTTCCAGGCTGGCCTCTGACTCCCAGAAATCCCCCTGCTTGAGGCTCTGTTATGCTTACAGTATTATTATGTACCAGCATCCAACGATATGTGGTACAGGAGATTGAACGTTGGGCCTTGTACTTGGTAGAGAAGCAGTTTTAACTGCAGTTATGTTCTTCCAGCCCTTTGTGATTCTGGAAAAAACTGCATACTCTTCAGCTATTACATGAAGTATTTTGCATAATATAATGGGTCCGCTTGATGGAAAATACTCCTGATTTTGACAATGCTATGCTACATTTTCTGCCTTTTTTATCTATACATTAGCGAAAGGGATATGTTGGAATCTTTAGATATACTTTTAGATTGGTGATTTTCTCTATGGTTTTAAATTTTTGTCTCTAAAGGTTTGATGTTGTGTTTAGTACCATAAATATTATGAACAGTTCTGATGGCGAACAGCGTACATTATCATTTGAACACTATTTTCTTTATTTTTTTAATTGAAGTGCACAACTGAGGAGTGTGCAGTTAATATAATTCTGAGTGTTTTAACTGCTTTGCATAAGTTTGCACTTAATGTAGTTTTATGTTTGTTTTCATTGGACTTATTTTAAAATAAGTTTACATGCCTGTTAATTAACTGTTGCGGTCCACTTGTCCCAGAAGGGAGGAATGAACAAAAAGACGCAGACAAAAGACACACACACATATAGGGGAAGACTGCAGCAACAAGAGACTGCACTCTTTATTTTTATAGGTCCTTAATCCAACTTCCCTCTCTTACTCGCTGACCTTTACCCTAATTCTATCTTGCATCTCTTATTAGACCACCTAGCTTTGTTATCTAGTCAAGGAGTCTCAAAGTCTGCCGTAGTCTGCTTGCATTTGTTTGCCAGAAGCCGAGAGAAGCCCTCATTTGCAAGAGACCTCCAGTCCCTCCCATGTGCAGGCAGTGGCTCACCTTGGATGGCAAAACAAGAATTGTCTGAGACCCCAATCCCTTCCTGTTTGCAGGCAAGAGCCCATTATTCCAGACTGTAAAGCAAAGACTACCTGAGATTCCAAGCCCTTCCTGTTTGCAGGCAAGGTCTCTTCATCTCGGAAGCAAGACAAGGACTACCTGGGATTCCAAGCCCTTCCTCCTTGCAGGCAAGGTTTCTCCATCCCTGGGGGCCAGACAACGATATCTGTCTCCTTTGTGAGAACAGAGTCAAACTCCAGACCAGTTTAATTATTTAAGCTTTGGTGGTCTTTGTCTTTAATTCTTGGTTCCTTCAATTAACAAAGGAAATTTTAGTTTCATTCAAAATTTTGAAGGAAAGTACATGTTTACATTTAATATATGATGGTTTGAAGCATGGGTTATCATATTGCAGACTGAGATATTCAATATCTGTCATCACAAAAGCGTAGCTTTTCCATAGAACAATTAATATTGAATTCTGTGCAGATTTTTTCATGTAAAGTATAATCCTTATTATAATTTCTCTACATGTAGTTTAGCTCTCTTTAATTTACTTTTTTATCCACATGTATTTCCAGTATCTTTGGTGAATGTCTTCTCATCTATATATTTTTACTGGCTTTGTATAGAGAACCCAAAACCTGATTTTTGTTTTGTAATCTACTTGTCACCTTTTAAGTGTATATGGTGATGATACATCATTAAAAACAAAGGTGCAGATTTTTATATACTATATTTCTAATGTTTTTCTGGGATTTAGTTGTGTTTCGTTTGTCTTCTCTATTTTTCTGTCTCTTCGTTGTATTATTATTATCTTAGTTTATTGTTATCTGTTGGCTTGTGTGGTCCTGAACATTGAGCCCAAGGCCTTTCAGTGAGCAGTATCCTTTGCTCATTTTTAATTGTGGAGATGAAACATGGCCACCTAGGCTGTGCTTCAACTTTTTATCTTCCTGGCTCATCTATCTGCACAGAGTGCTGAAGTTGTATACCTGCACTGTCTGGCCCAGCCTTCTTTTTCATTTTAATTGTTCCTTTTGTATAAATTCATTTTTTGTTGTTTATTAAGATATTTAATATTCTTTCATAGTTTTTGTTTTTCTAGTGCTAGCAATATTCATTCCTGCCTAAATGTTCATTTTTAAATATACATGGAAATTACATAATATTTAATTCTGGAGTTATTCTCTACCACAGGTTATCGTTTCTATCCCATGCACTATCTGTGCAATTCATTCCGCATACATCCACCTCTAACAATACAGTAGACGGTTGATGCTGCCATTTCCAACACAATTTCTTAGTTTATGCAAATTGCATAGCATTTCTTACTCCTAAATTCTCTTCTAACATTATATAATCAAAGTTCATAAATTTTCTCTGGCTTTTCTACATCAAGATCATTCATCAGTTTTCAGAATGGGTAGAGACATTTTTATTTCATTTTATTTTGATATTTTCATGTATGGCATCAAAACTTCAGATTTTGCTTCGTGATACTAAAGATCCAAGATAGGTTCTTCTTAAAAGGATGCTTAGTGAGATGAGTCAGAAGTAGGTGAAATACCTAATGGTTTCTCTGCTATGAGAAACCCAGAACATAATTACTTCATGAAAATTAATGTGGGAAATGTTGGGGACTTGGGGCGTTACTGGGGGAAGGGTTGAAAGGAGAGAGGCGGAAGGATCTGTAACTTTGCCATGATATGTATGTGCACAAAATGCTCAAGATCAATGGGAACTTTACATGTTGTAGTTAGAATCTTGTGCTTGCTGTGCAAGTGTTGTGTTTTGTTAATGGTTATTTGTTTCGGTTTTCTTTCATCTGTATTCATTACAGTGATAGACCTTTTTTTTGTTAGTATCTGTGGTTTTTGATGTGTCCTTCATTTTTCATTCAATACAGAGGCTTTGGTAATGATATTAGACTTATGTCAATTTCAAGGAATGAGTTCAGTGAGGCTCTGTATTTGCAAAATAAAAATCCATGAGTTTTTTAATTATCATGTATTTGTGCTGTCCGTTTTGCTACTATGACTGAGTCCCTGTAAATACTTTCATTTTTTTCCTCAGTTGACTTTTTTGAAACGTTGTTTTATATTTTTTATTGTTTATCACACTTTCTTTGAACAGAGGGTCTGCATATTAAAAAACAATTTTAGCATTGTGTTACTTAAATTTATTACCAAAGCCAGGATCAAGTTTACAATTCTCATGCCTCAGCCTTTATCCAGTGCTAACATTAAAGCTACGTATCATGACTCCTCGTAAATATGTATTCTTTTCTTGATGCTCTGTGTTAAATATGTTAAAGCTATTTAGTAAGTTATGTTATTTATACTATTTTAAAATTTTGGCATTAAACACCTCATTCTTTTTATTTCTGAAGTTTTTCAACACTTAAGATTAAAAGATTAATATTATATTTTTCTTTTTTTTTGAGACAGGGTCCCACTTTGTGGTCCAGGCTGGTCCTGAACTCACTATGGAGCCCAGGCTGGCCTTGGACTCAGGGCAATCCTCCTGCCTCAGCCTCCCGAGTGCTAGGGTTACAGGTGTGCGCCACCACGCCCAGCTTATGTGGTGCTGAAGAATTGAACTCGGGTACTTAGCACTTGACTTAGCACTTGCTAAGCAAGCGCTTTAACCACTGAGCCATTCCTCCAGTCCAATATTATATTTTTCATCAGCACCCTATGGAAGATTCAGGTCATCTAACTTAGTAGTAGAGTGCTGTGTTCTGTGAGGCTCCAGATTTCATATTTATCTTTGGGTAAACAGTATATGGATTTTTAAAAAACCATTTTTATATATAATACCAAGTTTTATGCATTATAATCTAAAAAAGATTTACCACTAAGAATTCATATAAAATTTGGGTTCCCATGGCACAGGCCTATAATCCCAGCATTCTTGTAGGCTGAGGTAGGAGGTTCAAAAATTTGACTTCAATCTGGGCAACTTAAGGAAGGTGCTGTCTCAAAATCAAAACCAAGTAATGTACCTAGTATGTAGCATAGTTCAAAGGCCCAGCGTTCCATTCCTCACCATGAGTGAAGGTTCCCTGAGAGTTTGGATGACAGATAAAAGTGTAAACATTATGAAGTAAAGAGGGTACCAAATGTTCATGAAGAAAAGTCAAATTTGAACATTGTGAATTTTGAGATCCTGCAAAATAAAGTTGTAAGAAAGAATAAAGGACTTTTTTGACGATATTAGGGTACAGCTGGTCTTGAGGTTTTTTTCCTGAAACCATAAGCAGAATGCCATGAAAGAAGTAAAAAAAAAAAAAAAAATGAAGACATTGAAAACTAACCAGCGAAAGTTCCAAGTATCTGCATAATGTGATATAAGGATTCTTTCTTTCAGACTCAGCAGTCTTACTACTTTTCCCAGTTCAGTATTTCTTTTTATCTCCCTCAACGTGTCAAGAAAATGAATGTGAATTTCAGTGACTCAGTTTTTTTTTCCTTTTTAAATTCATATCCTACACCTGACAGCTACCAAACCATTCTGTTGAGTTCCACACTGCTGTGGTTTTTAGTTCTGGAATGTTTTCCTAAAGTCTTGTCTGTTTAGATGTAGAATACCTATAGAAACATGTGCTTTTAAGAGGTGCATTCTGATAAGAAGGGGTGGAAGACAGGGCTTTGACCTGGAAGGTGCAGATCCCTGAGATACAGCCTGGAGAGATACATGGTAGCTATGCCTTCTGTGTTCTCTTGGCTTTTCTCCTATGCTTTGAACAGTTTCCCTCGTGCTAGACCTCCGCTATGTGCTTCTGCCATTGCCGTGCACCAGTGAATACACAGAGTCCTTTAGAGACTGAGCTAAAATAAAACTTTCCTCCATTAAATTGTGGATGTTGAGTATTGTGTCTCAGCAACAAAGTTACTGAGACAAATTGGTACCAGAAAAGTGAGGTTGTTCCTGTGAATTTACCCATTGATAGGAGTTAGAAGCCTTTGGAACTGGTTTGTGGGAGGAAGTTGGTTAAGTTTCAAGATGCTAGCTAGAGAAGCCTTCAAATATCTGATCTGAGCTTGATGGAAGAACCTCATTATAGTGTAGAAGCCCTGAATTCTGAGAGAATTACAAATTGGAAAGGCCAGGTTCAAGAAATTTCACATAAGGAAGATTTTACTGGCAATAGGTCTAAAAACCATAAATGCTATATTCTAGCGGAAAATATGCTGCATTTAGTCCCTTTCTATAGAGACTTTGAGAGAATATGAGATGAAAGGAGGTGAACAATTTAATCTGGTGGAGGAAATTGCAAGGCTGCCCAATGTTTTGGCTGTATTGTTTATGGCTTTTAGCCAGTTCCACACTGAGAAGCAGGGGAGAACAGTAGAGAAAAGAGATTCAGAATGTTTGCAGTTTGGGGCAAAACTGAGCATGTTTTTCCTGCATTACAAAGAATTCAAGTACTAAAGGTCAAGACTATAGAAAAGATCCCTTGAGGTTGTCTTAGGAATCAATGGAACACCATTCTTTACTAATGAAGGCTGGCAAGACAAAAGAATTGTGAGGTCACGTGGTTTTTGATCTAGATTTCAGAAAAGAGACTTGGAGTACAGGCAGTGTGCTCATGAGAGTGTAATAACCTGAATTTGTGAAGGTGAACCAGATGTGTGGTAGAAAATAAGTTTTGTGATGCCAGGAGATTGTATTTTCTGTGGAAGAAGGCCTTAGCTTTGCCAGTATTCTCTTTACATTCATTTTTTTTCCTCATTGCCCGTGCCCTCTAAGATAGTTTCTTAGCTATATGAAAAGTTTTGCTCAAGTTTTGAGTGATTCTAGAAATGAATGATGGTCCGTTAATGCTTTGGATAGAGCTCAATAGGTAAAACCTTTGTGAATAAGTTATTTTAGGAGATTAGTTCTGTTAGGATATATTTCTTTTCACACAGAGAACGTGTCTACAAATACTAGGAAGACTTTAAAGTTCCTTGTTGTTTTAGGCATTTGAATGAAGTATATTTATTAGTCTTCATAGGTGTATAGTACTTTATATTACACTCTTTCTCATCCCATTTGTATAATGTGACCTAAACTGTTATAAGTCCAAGAGAGCTGTTAAACTCTGTTGCGCTCTTCCTATGTAGCAGCCCTCTTCAGTTGCCAATCTTCAGGAGTTGGTCTTTACCCAAGCTCTGCAGCCAGCACTCACTTCCCTAGCTGTCCCACAGTCCAGGACTGGAGCTCTACTTTGTGGTTGAGCATTATCTTGAACTATCTCCTTGCATTTGTAAGCACTGGTAATAGATCCTTTTGTGATAAAATCTGTAAATTCTGTCTTTGAAAGAACAAGGGATCAGCGAAGTCTAGGGGAGCAGAGTTCGCAACAGCTGTGAATATGATGGAAGAACTTCCTCGAGACAGTATCAGTGTTACAGCTCATTTATTGTTCCTCGGACAGGTTTATAAGCAGTTAGAAGGAGGGTCAGATAAGGTGGTAGGGTGTGGGTGGGTCATTCTGTGACTGGAGGAAATTTGGAGTCTGAAAGTCACCTCTTTTGCCTGGAGATACTTTGAAAACCTGATCACATGATTTCTGATAAAGATCTTAGGGAAGGGGAAAATTGGAAATTGGCGTAGAGTGAAACCTGAGCTGCTGACCATCCTGGGCCTAGGACAGGAGGGAGTGGCTTCACTTCTGCCAGTGTCTAGATGAGATTATCAGGGTCAGGGCCGCCTTCTACCTTCCATTATCCCTAGCTCAGTCAGGATCCCAGAGATTTTAGGGTTTCTATTTTTCATCTTGACCACTACTTCTTGGTCTTGTGGCAGGCTCTGGGTGCAGTTACAGCCTGGCTCAGAGGCACCATCAATGATTGAGTGAATGCAGAGGAATAAGTGGTCTTATAGCAAGTGGGAGTGGGTGGCGGTTTTACAGACCATACCTCTGCTCTCTATATTACTTTGTCTTGAAAGACTTGGTTTCTGAGAATGTTGAAGTTGAGGGCGGAATGTCTACCTTTTGAATCTTACAGCTGAATAGGGGTATTGACGATGCCACTATGGAGACCATCAAACTCTTTCGCTGGCTGATCTTGGTTGCAGATATATTGAGGAGCTCCTGATGTGGTGATGGGTTTCAAGTTTTGCTTCAATGATTTACAATTTGATATCTGCTCAATAAAATGAAACCAATTTCACAAAGTATGTGATTGAAATAGTAGAATGTAACACATAATAAGTAGAGGCAATATAAAAGGTAAAATCAAGTACAGCAAACAAGAAAGGAATATGGTAAGCTTTTCTTGATTTTTGTGTATTTGAGGTCTGTTCTAGGATATCTTTGATGCTTTCTTGTACTCATTCAGATCTCTTAACAGATCCAATATTTCTTCTAAACTTCTAACAACTTAATACCCTGAAGGCTGCCTACCAGTCAAGTGTCTTTCTTGTGTTTTGTACTGTCACCACAGTGAGGAAACCTACGTGTTCTTGTGGTAAGGTTTGATTGTGAATTTAGTAATTGTGGCTTACATCTCCTGAGAAATAATGAGTTTCTAGTCCCAAAGCTATTTATTTAGTGAAGATATTTGTTAGATATACTACCACCACAGTGGAGATAATGATAAACTAGGTGCCATTTCATTGTTTAGTTTGCCCAATGCCCACTATGGAAAGAAAAAGCCAGCATCCTATGAGGCCAAGCACATACTTGGTATTATCAAGTCCAGGGACTGTCATTCCCTCAAGAAGCATTGTAGGGCAAAATAAGGTGTTGCCCCAAGTACACTGTGTATACCCTTGTCAGTGGGTAGTATACCCCAGAAGTGAATGTGGGTATTTGATCATAAGGCATATGGCTGTTCATTTCTCTCCAAATTAGGGCCCCAAACTAAAGTATTTGTAGCGACTTATATGGATGCCTGGGAAGGGTCTATGTGTGAATTTTGGTGGCAGTGGTGAATTTGAACAGAGAAAAAAGTTCATATCGTGAAGTTAAAGTAAGGAGCCCTCTATGGGTTGTGGGACAAAATTTTCCATCTGATTCCTCATTTCTGTATAATTGGTAATGAGCCAGTTTGGGGGATAATTTGCCATTTAAGGGGTTGGAGAACAATAAAATTCTAGTCATTCTTCTAGTCTATTCTTCCGATGGATTTTTGGTCTTCTGCAATTTCACCAGATATCTGTAGAAGTATTTGTGAGTGCTGCAGGAAGGACATAAAATGGATAGTGGATATGGACAGGGAGCCCATATCTCCCCCACCATTGTAGTGGTGAATGAATACATTTTGTAATCAAATAATTGAGTGAAAATGACATTTTTGGGTGGTTTTTTATTTTCTCTCAAATGTGGAGTGATATTGTTGGTTTGAGCAGACTGCCCGTATGCTTGATAATTGCTTCTACTCTGCAGAAACTGAAGACTTCAATGTTTTGTAGAAATCCACTGGATATATTTTATCATGTCTCCAGTAGGGAGGGGAACAAAATATACTCATGATCTGGTGAACAGGCAAATGCAGCCCCTTTTTTACCCTTGGAAAACAAGAATGAGCAATGTCTTAGTGCCAGTGGAGGAGGTGGTAGGCCAGGTCTTATTAAGAAACCCAGCTCGATAAAATAGTTATTTGGAAATTGGTATTTGTGCTGTTGTTGGTAACAAGATACTACTATGAGTTAATCTAATAGGAATGGGACACAGTGGGTATACCCAAGCCATGTTATTAGATATCATTAAATACCTGATTTCACAGTTTGCTGAGGTATTTCTTGCTTGACATCATCCTGTAGTGAGTTTGTGAGATTTAAAGTCCCTTTCATTTTCTGATGGCCTGTGTGATTTTATTTTGGCATCTGGTAGAAGAATTTAAATCTCTTTCCCCTACACATTGATGGCACATGGTTTGGCTAAGAAGGTCCTGTAAGATCCTTTATATTTGGGGTTGAGTTGTTCCTTGAGCCCATTTTTATGCTAGGCCGTTATGAGAATCTTGGATTGAAAATTGTTCACCCATAAGTGGGGGAAAAATCTTATTTCCATATTCCTGGAAGTTTTCCTAGCATTTGACATGTTGGAAAATCTAGGAAGTCTCTCAGTGTCCTTAAATAGGTCAAATATCAGGAAAGTTCTCTCAAATCATTTCAGGTGAAATGGGATTAAGCTTGGGTTGGGGGATTTCCTGGTATAGCTTTGCCAGCTTTTCCTGGAGTGTTTGTTGACTCACTTGACCTTCCATCAGAATTGTGGCCTTAATCAAGATTGTGGCCTCCATATAGAATGTAAGATTATTCCTTAGGCTTTTACAAACCTCCTCAGTTACTGTGAAGGAAAAGAAATGATCATTGTCACTTGGGACAGACTGGGGCATCTGCATTTAGGAATGAACTTCCTTGGCGAGGACTTTAACCCTTTTAACAACTTCTGTGACCATTTCATATTTAGTAAAGAAGATTCCATCAACGTAGTAAAGAAGGCCTCCTGAAGTTTTTTTATATTCCAGGCACGGAAGTGCTTGGGTGAATGTAATCAACAATTCTTCACCTGGATAAACTTCTGGGGTGGTGCGGTTCAAGTAGTGGTGGAGGACAGGTTTGATTGGTTTGAGCTGCACACGTAAGAAAGGCCTTGTATAGTTCTAATACAGTTTTCTGGATCCCAGGCCTAGCAAATACTCTGCTCTTAAAGATTATGTAAGGATTCTTAGTTCATATCAAATTATTACTTTCTGTATTGCATGCATAAGGAAAAAATAGATATTTCAGAGCCTCCATGATGCTGCATGCTGAAAATCTCCATTTCATGTCTGCACTTGAGGTCTTTGATCCTATTTTGTCTGGCTTCTCGAAGTAGAACTGTCTTCCTTACTTTCTTACTGTTGTGTTGCAATACCCGATGTCCATAAGTGAAGGGAGGAAAGGTATGTTTTAACTCGCCATTTCAAAAGGTTTCAAAAGGTCTCAAAAGAAGGCTGGCACTGATGGCAGTACATAGGAAAGGGTCTGCTTAGAAAAAAAGCTGCTCATGGCATTGCAAGTGAAGGAATAGGGCTTGGAAAAAGCCAGTGGGAGAGCATATTTTTCCAGGCCAAATCCTCAATAATCCACACTATTTATACATGCCCTACCTCATAGCAGCATGTAAAATTCACAGATAAAGCACATCATCCAAATAGCTAAGGCTTTCTGGGTGGCATTCCAGATCCAAAGCATAAGAACCACCAGTAAATGTGGAGCTTATGACAGTCATTGTTTGGTTGACCAGTAATTTGTCTTTCTCTCTGTTCTTTTCCTGATTTGACCTAACCTAAGAAAATATACTTAAACATACATGAAATATACAAAATATGCATAATATATTTTCTTTTTTCTCCAGAGCTTGTTAAAAGGAAATACAGATGTGAAAATAGAGTATATGAAATGTAAACCTTCAGTTTCTGCCTGAAATTTGGCTTCCGCTTACAGTTTGTTCAGTCTACCACCAGGTCTTCTTCTGGCCCAAATGAGATCATTTTCTTTGCATTTTCATGTTCCTTCATTACTCAGTGAATTATTCCATCATTTCTATCTCCATCCTCAGCGTATCAATATTTCATTCCTTCAAACTCTTCTTTCTTTTATTCATAATATGCCATCATATCCTAGATAGCCTCTTTCTTGTCTACTATTCTTCAACAATGCCATGCACTCATTAGTTTTACACAACTTTAATTCTATGTTCACATAAAATATTCCTTTAAATTTTACATTTCTTGATAAACTTATATACATATTTTTGTTCCAGATATATTAGATGTTTCAAATGAAAGAATGACTGGACCAGTGGCACGGACCTATAATCCCTACATTTTGGGAGGCCGAATTGGAAGCATCATGAGTTAAAGCCTCCCCTGGGCCACTTGAATTTTAGGAAGACCTATATAAAATAAGCAGTGAAATGTGGCTTGCGGCTGTAGCTTGGAGTAAAGATTCTGTGTTCAGTTCTTAGTAAAGAAAAAGGGATGATTGTGAAACAAAGGCTTGAACCCGAGGTTGCTATTCTTGGAGGAAACTCTCTATTTTTGTTTAACAAAGTATTGTATTTGTTTTGAATGATAATTTTATTTTAGGATTGATTTGCATATACATATTGTATCTTCATAATTTTTACTTTTCTTCTTCCTTTCCCACCCTCTGACCCCGGATGTCTTTTTTTTTTTTTTTACGCAAAATCAATATCCCTCTTACAATACCTTCACATTTATTTGGCTATTTTATGTGTTTATAGTTTAAGTTGTTGTAGTAGTGAAAACATGGTAATGTGAACTTCTTTGTCTCTTTAAACTTCCAAAGCATCATAGTCTCAAGATTCTTCCATTTTCTTACCAATGACTTAAATTCATATTTCTTAAGTTTGATTAGTTCTCCATGATTATATATATATATAATATATATAATATATATATAGCCTACATTTTCTTCATCCATTTATCTGTTCATAGGTAGATGAGTTTACAGGTTTCAGAACTTAGCTCTTATGAGTTGTGCTGTTATAAACATCATGTACATATCATGGTTATGTGGTACTTTTAGGAAGATACCCAGAAGAGATATAATGGTCTAAAATGTAACATATATTTTCAGTTATTTGAGGAATGTGCATGCTAATTATTATAATAGCTGTAATAGTGTACCATTCCATCAACAATATAGAAGAGTTCTCTTTCCCCCAATACTTAAGTGCATTTGTTGTTACTATCAGTTGTTGATAACAACCATTCTTAAGTCCATTCAGATGGAACCTTAGTGTTAGTGATTTGCATTTCCTAATGGCTAAAGATGCTGAACATTTTTCATGTATTTACTGCCAATTTGTACTTCTTTTGAGAACTCTGTTCATTGAAATTACTCAAATTTTGGTAGACTTTCTTTTTAATTGTCCAGTTTTGTTCAGTTCTTTGCACAATTTTTTCTTCACCTTGCTGATGGTATCCTATGCTGTGGGGAACCATCTTTTTCTTTTATTGTTTATTTTTGTTGTTCTGTATTGTTCAATATTCTGTTGAGAGTGTTGTTGCTGAGCTCCATGTCTTTAAAAGTTCTATGTACAACATCTTCTAATACCATATTTCTTTAATATGAAAATATTGTAGGTGCTGGCACTCAGCAATGACTAAAAACCCAGCTATTTTTTTTTATCTTGTCACTATTAAATTCATTACATTCTCTTGGGTGTAGTAACTAGAGACTGGTATGACATGTGAACAAGACAGGCAAGTTGTCCGTAAGTGATTAGTGTTGTTTGACAAACTTGCCATGGGGCTGGAGGAATGGCTCAGCAACTGCGTTGGTAAGTCCTAAGTACCTGAGATCAGTTCTCCAGCACCACATAAGCTGGGCATTGTGGCAGATGCCTGTAATTTCAGCAGTCAAGTCGCTGAGATAGAATTGCTGTGAGCCCAGTGCCAGCCTGAACTCCATAGTGACTTCAGGCCAAGCGTGGGCTATAGAGTGAGACCCTGTGTCAAAAAACAAAACAAAATATAACAAAAGCAAAACAACAAGAAACAAAAAACCTGTTCTGGGCTGATTAAGGCCCTCTGGACCAGGGCCACATGAAAATTAGTCAGGTGCAATAGTGCATACATGTAATTGCAACACTCATGAACCTTAGGTGGGACACTTGTCATGAATTTGAGGACAGTCTGGGATACGTAGTGAGTTCAGGTCTGCCGAGCACTACACAGCCAGACCCTGTGGGGAAAAACTTCCCAAATACATGCCTGAAGGAGTGACCATGACTCAAATGAAGCTCTCATATGGACGCGTGATTATTAAATTACAGAGAAGAAGGCATGGAAAGGTTCTGAGTGACAGGGGCCTGGTACATTCAGGGAATATGATGTATCCATAGGGCCTAGTATACACAGAGGTAACTGTAGTTGTGTTCAGACATACAGAGTGACATGTAGGAAGTCAGTAGAATGAAAAATGTGATGGATTCTTGAAGAGATTTTCCTACAGCCCTTGGAGACCTCCAGTATTTTTGAATGGTCCAAGTTTTAGAATATTCCTTTGTGTCAGTATATTCAGGAATATTTGAGTGGTTTCCAGAGCACATTGTGGTAAACATCCTCTACCACTGCTTTTAGGTAATTCTCATGTATCCTTTTGAGTCTATTTACAGGTGAAATTGTTTTGTACTCAAGAAGGCTTTTATTAGCTTGTGGTGGTACTTTGAAGCTTTATTCCATGCCTGTGTAGCAGTAGGCTTGTTTTAAACATGAGTTTATGACCAGATGCCTGTTTGATTATAGTTTATTATGCTTGCTGAGAGGGAAGCAGAAAAACAGTGGAGATGGTGTGACCCAGTAAGGGTTGATTGTGTGTTTGGATGTCCTGCAGCGGAGTGAGTTGTCAGATTTGGGACTGGCATGAGGTGTTGTACAGTTAGTGTTATATAGTGCACACAGGAATATAGGAGGTGAAGAGTTATTCCTTGCAATACGTCTGACAGAAAACGTATAGGCTCCTCTTCCTTGTATAACAAATTCAACAATTTCTGTAGTCACTGGTTATATCTCCAACAAAAATATTAATTTTTTGACACTGTGGGCGTTCGTCTAAATTCACAATTGTAACAGCTCAGTCTTCCTAGATAACTGGCATTTTTCCCAATCCAATTATTGTTTAATCCACATTTCTGCCCCACAGAGTTTTATAGTCATCATCTTATAGTCTTTCCTTTGCATCTTATGTATCAATTTGCTCTAAGTCACAAGACCTAGGAGAACATTTCACTTACTATTTGATGCTTTAAAAGATTCAGAGTGACCCATTGGAAAATATGCACATGGCAAAGTGTGGGGCAAAGAAGATTAGACCTTGCATATTGAGTCTGAGTGTTCAAATCTCCCAACACATCAGAGTATTTATTCATCAGCAGTCAGCTTTTAAGCACCTACTCCATCATTAAAAAGTTATGTTGTTATATATTCACATGATTGTTTAGCTCTTTACCTTTGTTGATTAACTGACAGATTCAGTGCATAGGGTTCAAAATTTCAACCCACTTTCAAATTATAAGTACAAATAAAATTAAACATTTTTAGCATTAAACAACTTTTCTTCAGACCATGTTCCAATCAGTTGCAATGATTGGGTTGCCCAGCCACAAATGATCCTGTTAGTATACAAAATTGAGAATTTACATTTTTATCATTTCTAGAGTCTTAGGGTGTTTTGGCTCTGTAATATATTTTGTGTATATTCTAAGTGTGCTGGTGTGATAGCTTGTCTTAGTTACTTTCTCTTTGTTGGGACACAATACCTGATACCCAGACCTAATAGGTGAAATGTTTAACTCACATTTCATAGGTCTCTATTATTTCATGGTCAGCTGGCAAGGCAAACATCACTGAAGGACTATAGTTCAAGAGAAAGAAGGAGAAGCGTGGCAAGAAAACATCCTTCTAGGCCATACCTTCTGTGGTCGATCATACCTTCAGTATTCTACCTGTCCTGAACAGGGTCCGATTTTCAGTAGCACAAGTGGATATTTTCTAATACAGTGAACCTGATACAATTCAGTCGTCTTCCAAGTACATGTAAATGTTTAATGGAACACCCAGTACAAACTGAAACACACAGCTTATGAAGAGTATCTCAAATTAAGATGTATGCAATAATTACCTAACATAAAACAAAGAATTTTAAACACAGTTTGAGATGTAGAATTTCAGATGAGATATGTGAGCTGGCATTAGGCAGATGGAAACATTCTTGGTTATACTTTCAAGGGGAGAAGTTCTTCTATGTAACTTAGACTTTATGGAAGTAATTGCACAGGTCAATTTTAATGTCTAATGTCAGCAAATAATTTTAAAGTGGTGAACAAAATATGTAAATTTCAGGCACAGGAGATAACATTCTCTGCAATCGTGAGCGACCAGAAAGCTCATGAAAAAATTTTTCATGTTTTACCATTCACACTTTTTCGTTGACAGGCTCTTGCTTTGTAGTCCAGACTTGCCTGGAGCTCGCTATGTAGCCCCGGGTGGCCTTGAAATCACAGCAGTCCTCCTAAGTCATAATTTTTACATCCCCTGTGTGTTTAGTCATATAAAGATAGTTTAAAGACATCTTTTACTTGTAAAACTTACTTAAAGTAATTTTTAAATTTTTTAATCTGTCATTAATTTTGTTGTACTACTTCATGAATAAATGACAAACACATAGAGCAATGATTAACTCTCCTCTTTACAGCTTCAAAATTTGGACTGAGCATCTTTGTTCTTTATAACTTAACGTGAAGGTTATTAAAAAACCTATATTGAGGAATAAGAAATTAAAGCAGGGACTATCTGGCTCACAGATTTCAAGCTTACCCAAGCTCAATTTACTCTGTAAATTCTGGACAAAGAATTTCCACACGGTATGTCCTTGTCCACTTACTTACGTTTTCCGGGTGCTTAGAACACCACCACATAGAAAGAATACAGAGAGAGCTACAGAGTAGAGGAATGGAGGTGACTCATGGCCAGATGGCATTGGAAGTTCTGCCTTTTGTGGAATGTGTTTGGTTTTGGCCTTAAAAGTGTTGCTGAAGTCATGTTGTACTTTGCACAAATGAAGAAAATACGTGAAGGACAGCCTTAGATACTAATTTATTTTTTTCCTGATACATTGAGAAGTAGATTTAAATCACACACATAATATACATTTTAATAGTTTTTATTATGTGGTGGTAACAAGATGCCTGGCACACCTGCCTTAATTATTAAAGGCTTATTTTGGTTTATGCAATTTGAGAATTCTGTGTATAGGTTGTTCACTCCAAAATAGTCTTAATGTTTAACGTGAATGGAGAAAAATAGCTGGCCACCTCAGAGCAGCTAGAGAATAGCAGAGCCTGGAAGATAGACCTTAGGCACAGACATGGTCCCTAGGGTCATTCGCCCTGCTTAGCACAAGACACACTCAGACATGTGATTTCCTAGTATTCTAAGTGTCTTTTAAGCTGATCTAGGTGACATCCAAGAGTAACCATCTCAAGACTCAAGAGGATATCTTTCTTCTGTTGAACATTACCATGTTGAAGGAGAGTATTTCAAAAACTCTGAGGGGACAATAAGGCCTAGGGAGTTACAGAGTTAAATGTTTTGTTGTCTGGCTCAAAACAAGAAAGCATTTGAGGGTAAAGCTCCATTATGGCTGTGGTACTCCAAATCATATTTGGGAATATGGTTTTTTGTTGTTGTTTTGCATTTTAAAGAGTCTTGCTCTGTAGTCCAGTCTGGCCTTGTATTCACAGTAATTCTCCTGTCTCAGACTCCCAAGTGCTGGGATAACAGGTGTGCGACACAACATCCAGCTTTTTGTGGTACTGGGTAACCGAACTCAGTCCCTCATGCTTTTAAGGGAAGTGCTTTAACCACTGTGCCGTTTCTCCAGCCTGGGAGTATGTTATATATTCTGAATGTAGGGTTTTTTGGGACCATTGGTTAAAGTAGGTTACCTATCTGAGGCATTTGAAATGTGATCATATCTGCTTGAGTCCTTTGTGTAATTTAGGCGATTATTGAATAATTATATTTCCTTTGTTGATAACCAATAAATTTAGAAATAATGTGTAGAGGTGTAAAGTTATTGACCATTGGCTAACTAACTCTGTCAAGTTTTTTTTTTTTCCTGGAAAAATGAGGTCCCTCTGTTCCAGTTGTTTTGGTCTGGCCCAATGACCAGTAATTTATTTAGGTCAGAATTTTTCTTCATGGCACATTGCGTATGGCATTGTTTGAGTAGGTTTGTGACCCCAAATTTAGTGACAAAACAGAGAAAGACTTGACTGAGAGCAGTCTTAAAAAGTCCACCTAGAAAATACAGAACATTCTCTTCATGAGCAGTTACCTTCAGCTAATTTAGTTAGATGTCCTAGACCGAACAAGCCCTGCTTGAAAAGTGCCCAGTTAGACTCTACCATTTGCTTTCCACTCATAGAGGAGAGTTGTTGCTCCTGTCACTTTTGGTCCAGTGAGAGGCAAGGTGTCAGCACTCAGTGAGTGACAAAGATGCCCAGCTGTGTGGACTGTCCAGTCAAGCATTCAGGTGAGAGGGTAGTTTATCCTTCTGTCGTAGGACAAAAGGTGGAAGCATTTAGTATTATTCTTGGAGAAGCCTCTGTTTACTTACACTGCATTACTTTGTGAGTTTTATTGACAGTGCTGTGTGGGACCCTTTTAAGCCAGGCAATAGTAACTGTGGGGATGGAGGACTGAGAATTTGTGTGGAGTGTGAAATTAAGAAGTTTCTAGTTCCCAAATTAGTAGAACTGGACCTCCCTACATTTGCTGCTGTGTCATCCCATTTGCTAGAGGGTTTGCTCTGCTGTCGGTTTCTTCTGAGTCTCAGAGCCCATCTGATCCAGCAGTCAGGAACTCAGCATACTGCTCCTGCAAATGCTGAGTCATTCCATGTCTCAGAGATTCCTTTTGAAGCACACTTGTCGAATAATAGCCTTTAGTTCTTTGGTTTGTTTTACCTGAGAGCAAAAGGCAGTGTTTTGTCAGGAGTCCATGTTCTTGTAAAACAACAGCATTGTATGGAAAGAAAAGTTAAATATCACTGGATGCAGCTCTAAATTCCTGGGCTACCTACAGAGCTTGGGAAAAATTAAAATTTCAATCTAATTGTTCTAGTGAATGCCCCTCACATAGGGGCTGTTGGTGTACCTCCGTGATCTGAGCATTTTCTGGGTTTGATTCCTCCAGGGAGTGATAGCGCATGCCTATCATCCTAGCACTCTGGAGGCTGAGACAAGAGGATTACCTTAAGTTCAAGGCCAACATTGGGTACATAGTGATTTCAGGATCAATCTGGACTGTAGAGTCAGACCCTGACTCAAGAAAGAATTTCATTATTCTAGCAGAACCTTCTCTTGTTTTTTAGAATCTCAAAAAAAGTGAGGGAAAAGTTAATCACTTACAAATGGGACATCCAGAAGAATCTACTACACAATTTGTACTGAGAATATTACTGAAATGGGACATCGATGCTTACAATATTGTTAAGTTCTAAAGGTAGTGGAGGTGTGGTTTTTTTGTGTATTGCTCTTATCTTTGAACATTTGGTCGATGTTTTTGTTTTTGACAAAAGAAGTAAGGCATGTAAAGAATTCAGACAATTTTAATTGAGGTAGGCCTTTGCATAGTGGTAGAACCCCAGTATCCAGTTCTTTACATTTACTAAGATGAGGCTGAAAAAACTTTTTCTACACTCCAGTAGCAACGTTCAAAAAGATGATACAGAATGTTGCCAGCTAGCCTAGGACCTTGCTTGTGGTATAATGGAGATTCAAAACTAAAGCACAGCACACGTTTTTGAAAGAAATATTAATTTGAAAGTAAGGGGGAAAAAAACTCAAGCTTGGAAAGAAAATATCAGGATTCCTTGTATTTTAAAGGGTTACCTCCCCTTTTAACTCTCCCCCTGTTAGTTCTCACTATCCCCTCTCATTTTGTTCTATGAAATGATTGTATTCTGGATTTCCCTTATTAGTAAAACAATGTTTTTTCTGACTCGCTTCACTGTGCATGATGATCTCAACCTGAATCCATTTATTTTCAAAAGTCTCAGAACTGCGTGTCTTTATAGATGAGTAGTACTCCATTGTGTACATATGCCATAATTTTTGTATCCGTTGATCTGTTTATAGGTCTATTGATGTCTTCCACATTTTAACTATTGTACTGCCTTGTACATGCTTGTATGTGTATCTGTTTTATGTGATTCTTTTACCTCCTTTGAAAAGATTCCCAGAAGAGCTGTTATTAGATCAAAGGGCATATTTATTTTCAGCCTTGTGAGGGATTTCTGTATTGTCTTCTGTAGTTGTTGTGCCAGTTTGCATTCCCACCAGCAGTGTAAGAGGGTTCCTTTTTCTTCACACCCACACTAGCGTTGATTACTGTTCAAGTTCTTGCTGTACATCATTCTCTCTGGGGTTAGATAGTATCTTAGTGATTTTATGACTTGTGTTTTTCTGCTGGCTAAGGATGCTGAATATCTTCCTGTGTCCACTGTCCATTTGAACTTCTTCATCTGAAAATTGCCTGTTTATTTCCATTGCCCATTTTTTATTGGGTCTTTGAATTTGAGAAGTGTGTTTTTTTTCAACTTTTTCTATAATTTACTGAGTAAACCTCCTATTTGAGATACAGGTCTTAAATATTTTTAAATGCTGGATCTTGAGATCTGTAAAGTCCTAATTAGCTACTAATCAGAGAGGTTTCCTCTTTATGTTGTTTCCAGCTGGTCCTGGTGGCCTCTAGATGGATGGGTCAGCCCTTACTGGGCTGACATCCAGCATGGTGCTCCATAGAACTGGGCCTGGGGCAGCCCTCAGGTGGATGTGGTGAATCGGGACCTATGCCTGAGTTGGCTACCAGGAAGATCCAATGTGTTACTTGTGGGTTCAAGGCCTGGGGCTGCCTCTAGCTGTGTTTCAAAATTTGTTAAATTTTACAAGAGGATTTTCTCTGTGGTAGTCACACTTATGTGGTCCTTGATCTTTCTTGGGATCCACTGATCCATAGGTTTCGAAAAAGAACTAGAGACTTACGAGTATACCTGAATGTTCTGAAAGCTGCTTTTCTTGGTGTCTTTATTCAGATTTTTGCTCTCCCCCCACCCCCCAGTACCGGGATTGGACTGAAGGCCTTATCACTGAGTCACCCTCACATGAATAACTTTTGGTGAGATGGGAACCCCAATCTCGTCACCCTAAATGTGTCACCACAGACAGACCAAAGTAATGATTACACCAACATCCAATTCCTAAACCAGTGAGTGTATTTGGATTAGTTATAGGAGTACAGACAGGACTTATGTATAGAAACATAGGTGCACGGCTATCTAGAGGACCACTAGTGACTCAGAAAGCAATTACATCACAGAATAGTTCATTCCGGGTGTTATGATTTGAATATGGAATATTCCTCAAAAGACTCACGTATTTGGATGTTTCTGATTAGTGAAATATAAAACTTCTCTTTTTATGTTAATCTGAAGTTCTTTACTAACCATTTTGATCATCACTACTTAGTCATTATACTGAATAGTTCTGTAACTATTTAATGATAGCTCTTCCATTGTTCAATTGATTTCTGAGAATGTATATCTGCCATTTATTAGATCATAGTTATATATTTGCACAATGAAATAGTAATATTCTTCACTGACATTTTTAGTTTATTCTTAGGCATATGTAGGGTTCAGTTTAAATTGTCATGTTGAAACTAGTAGAAGTTTGATAATGCTGTCTCAGTACAAACAATGAGGCAGAAAATATTTTTTCTAAGCAATAATTTATGGTGGGTTTTTGCTTTGGTTTGTATTGTACAGTCTGGTCGTGTACTCCAGGCTAATCCTGCGCTTATTATGTAGCCTGGGATGACATAAAACTCATGGATGTCTTTTCTCAGCCTCCTGAATGCTTAATTTGTAGAAATGTGCCATCAAGCATAGATAGCATTTATGTGTGTTTTTAGAATTTAATCCGGACCATTTTGCTTACCAAACAATTGCCCTAAGCATCATATCTCATTAAGAATTTCTAGGCTCTAGTGTATTCAGGATATTTTATTTGTTCTGTTATCTCCTGTTGAGTATGTCAGATGATTTTAAATATTTATGGGGGCAAGACCAGTTAACTTTCATATTGCTGACCAAAAGTTTTTGTCATTCAATTTCCATTTACCCTTGTTCGGGTCTATTTAAGAAGCATTTCCCTTTCGTTGAAAAGGATTACACAGTATTTCTCAATCTTGGGATATTTACTATACTCTTCTCAAAACATAATTCTGTCACTAAATAGTTGAAATTTTTTTATTTATAGCTACTTTTAAAGAGTTTTCCCCCCATTTTATTGATATGTGTAAGCGCAAAATTTAAGGTTTACTATGAAGTTGAGCATATTGTGCACATATGTATCTTGTCAAAGTGACAAGGACTTTCCCACTCTCCTTTTGTCCGTCCCCATCCCCACCCCACCCTACCCCCCTGTTTCACTTTGTTTTTCATTTTAAGTTCCATGAGATAGTTGTGATCTGGGTTTCTCATATCAGAGTGACCATTCAGTGTTTCACCTTCTGCTTTGACTTCACTAAGCATGATGTTCTCAAGTTTCTTCCATTTGTCCACAAAAGCCTTTATGCTGTTGGACTTTATAGATGCATAGTATTCCATTGTGTACAAATACCACAGTTTCTGTATCCATTGGTCTATTAATGGGTATTTTGATGACTTCCATGTTTAGCTGTTGTTAGTTGTGCTGCTGCGAACATGGGTATACATATATCTTTGTTATGTGTTGTTTTGGCCTCTTTTGGATATATTCCCAGGAGGGGTTTTGCTGGATCGAAGGGGATATTTATTTCTAGTCTTTTGAGGGCTCTCCATACTGCTTTCCAGAGTGGTTGTACGAATTTACATTCCCACCAGCAGTGCAGGATGATTCCTTTCTCCCCACAGCCTCTCCAGCACTGATTGCTGTTTGAGTTGTTGATATAGGCCATTCTCTCTGGAGTTAGATGGTATCTTAGCATTGTTTTGATTTGCATTTCTCTTATGGCTAGGGATGTCCAACATCTTTTCATGTATCTATTGACCATTTGAACTTCTTCATGAGTGAACTGCCTCTTGATTTCATTTGCCCACTTTTCAATGGGATCCTATATTTTGGTAGGCTTACTTTTCTTCAGCTCCTTGTATATTCTAGTTATGAGCTTCCTATCTTGAGTTGTTGGTGGTGAATATTTTCTCCCAGCTTGTTGCTTCTGTGAAGCATTTTTAAAGGTAGAAATTTAGATGACTAAACTCAAAAATATACTGTTGGTGTGTAAAACTAATTCCATATTGCCTTGGTAGTGTTGTTTGAAAAGTGAATATGAATGGGAAATTTAGAGTGACAACCAAGCCGTGGAATGAACATTTTCAGAACTCAGCCTCATGTCCTCTTCTTTCATTGTGTGTTGAGATATCAGGTACTATAATTCCCCATTTTGTTTTAGTAAATACATGTGTGATACCCTAGGAAACAGTGAGATTTGAGGATGTGGCTGTAAAATTTACTGAAGAAGAATGGTGTTTGCTGGATTCTTCACAAAAGAAACTCTACAAGGATGTGATGCTGGAAACTTTTAAATCCCTGGCTGATGCTAGTAAGTACTGTATCATTCCTTAACTTAGTTTTCGTAGCCCAGAGGTTTTTTTCTTCATCGGGATAGTCCTATGAGGTGGAATGAAAAGTAAATATTATGAGAGATATTTTTAGCTTATCACTTTTTATCATCTATAGTTAGAATGTATCAAATTTTATGTAATGTGGCAGTCATGAATTTATTATTTGTGCCTGTGTTTTAGGAAGAAGGTGGGAGGACCAGAAGTTTGGAAATAAATACAAGATTTCATGGAAAATTTCACAGTAAGTTTCTCTCCCAACAAAAGGAAAATAATTTTCCTCAAAATTTGAAGAGGAAATTTCAAAACAAAGTTGCTGAAGTCATGAGACAATTAAATTTACGGAGCCTCAATTTTATTTTTAAGATACCTTGTAATTTCATCAGTTTAATTTAACACAACACAAATACTTTGGTCTCAAATCTTTTATGTAGAGAAGATATTTGGTTTATCAAAGTTTTTAACTTTTTTGAGGATGATGAGAGTTTAATACTTACTAATGTTTTTATAAGAGCTATTTTCATATCCTTTAGTGTATCATTCTATGTATTTGTCATCAAAAATTCTGGACAGGGATTCAGCATGAGAAATTTTTTGAAAATTAAATTGTAATTTGATTTTTTAACAGAAATCAAGATATGGAGAGATGCTGTGAATATAAAGTATGGAGCAAATGTAAGCAGATGCTCTGCTCACCTCCGTATAATACAGTAAACGTGAAACCTTTTCATACAACATCATCAACAGTTATCCGTGGAGATCTCCTGAGTTATAATTCACCATTAAATCAGCCCATCACAGATGACATTCAATTTGAGACATATGCATATAAGCAATTTGAAGAGCACCTGTTCTCAAGTAAGGAATACGATATATCCTCCAATTATTTACAGCTTTTTTTGAAATACAGAAGTACAAACAGAAGAACCAAATCTTATGAATGTAAGCAATGTGGAGAAGCCTTTGATAATCTGAGTTTCTTTTATGAACATAAAAGAAATCACAGCGTTAAAAAACAGTATGTTTGTGAGCGATGTGGGAAAACTTTTACTAGTAACACTGCTCTTACTCATCATAAAAGAATTCACAGTGGGGAGAAACCCTATATATGTCAGGAATGTGGAAAATCCTTCACTTGTAGCAGTGCTTTCTCGTATCATAAAAGAATTCACAGTGGTGAGAAACCCTATGTATGTCAGCAGTGTGGGAAAGCCTTTGCATCTGGCACTACACTTAATTGTCATAAAAGAATTCATAGTGGGGAAAAGCCTTATATATGTCATCAGTGTGGTAAAGCCTTCACGAGAAGCAGTTCTCTTACTTACCATAAAAGACTTCACAGTGGGGAGAAACCATATGTATGTCAGCCATGTGGGAAAGCGTTCACTAACAACAGTGCACTTACTAGACATAAAAGATCTCACAGTGCAGAGAAACCATATGTGTGTCAGACATGTGGGAAAGCCTTCACTAACAACAGTTCGCTTATTATTCATAAACGAATCCATGGTGGGGAGAATCCATATGGATGCCAGTTGTGTGGGAAAGCCTTCACTAGCAACAGTGCACTTACTAGCCATAAAAGAACTCACAGTGGGGGGAAACCTTATATATGTCAGCAGTGTGGGAAAATATTCACTAACAACGTATCATTTTGGCGCCACAAAAGATTTCATAGTGGAGAAAACCCATATGTATGTCGGCAATGTGGGAAATCCTTTACTAGTGGCACTGCTCTTTCTGATCATAAAAGACTTCACACTGGGGAAAAGCCCTATGTATGTCTGCAATGTGGGAAAGCCTTTGTTTCTGCGAGTGCTCTTAACTATCATAAAAGAATTCATAGTGAGAAGAAACCATATGAATGTCTTCAGTGTGGGAAAGCCTTCACTAAAAACAGTTCTGTTATTTATCATAAAAGACTTCACAGTGGCGAAAAACCCTATGTATGTCAGCTGTGTGGGAAAGCCTTCACTTGTATCACTTCTCTTACTTGTCATAAAAGAATTCACAGTGGAGAAAAACCGTATGTATGTCAGCTGTGTGGGAAAGCCTTCGCTTTTATCACTGCTCTTACTTATCATAAAAAAATTCACAGTGGGGAGAACCGCTATGTATGTCAAGAATGTGGGAAAGTGTTCTCTAACAACAGTTCATTTTATCGCCACAAAAGATTTCACAGTGGAAAAAAACCATATGTATGTGACCAATGCGGGAAAGCCTTCGCTTGTGGAGGTACACTTAAATGTCATAAAAGAATTCATAGTGGAGAAAAGCCCTATGTATGTCAGCAGTGTGGGAATGCCTTTGCTTCTAGAGGTACACTTATTTCTCATAAAAGAATTCATAGTGGGGAAAAACCCTTTGTATGTCAGCAATGTGGGAAAGCCTTCACTAGAAGCAGTTCTCTGACTAATCATAAAAGACTTCACAGTGGGGAGAAACCCTATGTGTGTCCACAATGTGGGAAAGCCTATGGTTCAGGCAGTTCACTTAATTATCATAAAAGAATTCATAGTGGAGAAAACCTCTATATGTGTAATTAGTTTCTAAAACCCTTCACAGGAAGTTGTTGTCTTATTTTGGAAGTACTCATAGTGAGGAGAAATTATATCAGTAATCTTGCAAAGTCTTCAAATATAAGAATTATTTTGCCACCGCAAAAGAACTCACAGTGGGGTAAATCTTATGTACCTATGCAATATGGTAAATTCTTCATTAACAAAAGTAAATGTATTGTCATGAAATAATTCACAGTGATGAAAATCCCATTTTATGTAAGCATTTTGGAAAAGCTTTCACTGATAATTCATTTGGTGCCATAAAAGAATTTGCAGTTGGTCAAATCTCTATGTAATCAATATGAGAAATCTTTCACCAATATCAGGACTCTTACTCATCATAAAGAATCTCACAGTTAGTAGAAACCTTACATGTGTCGGGTAATATTTGAGAGCCTTCACTGAAATCAGTACATTTATTGCTATAAAAGCAGTCACAGTGGGGAAATCTTACATGTATGTCACATGTGGGAAAGCTTTCAAAAACAGCAATTTGTTAGTGTAAAATAATTTACCCTGTGTAAGTCAGCAGTGTTGAAAAGCAGTTTCTCAAAATGGTGGTCTTCAAAGCTGTAACAGAATTCACCAAGGCAGAAAAAAGCAAATGTATGCCAGTGTGGGAAAGCCTTCACTAAGATAACTTGTCTTAATCATGATAATATCATTCACAGTACCTCAAAACTATATGTCAACAACATGGAAAACCTTCACACACACGTATTCTCATTAATTATAATGAAGGAATCAACATTTGGTAGAAAACTTGCTAATGTCAGAAATGAAAGGCTTTTACTCAAAGAAGTGGAATTCAGAAACATAAAAGCTCACTGTGGAGACAAAATCTGTGTGTTATCAATGTGAGTAATCTCATAAATGAAAGAATTTCTTTATACCAATAAAAGAATTCAGAGAGAAATACATGTCTATGAGCAATGTGGGAAGACCTTAACTCAGTGCTGATGATTTTTAAGAAAAATGTGTACAGTTGAAATTATCTGTCTTCATGTCAAGTCTGTGAGACTTCCAAAATAAAGGTTCACTTCATACACCTAAGAAAATTCACAAGGAAAAAATCGAAGCCATTGAGGTAATGTGGAATTCACTGAAAATCTTTCATTTACCCTAATATACACAAAACAATGAAACTACTTTTTGTGTTAGCAATGTGAGAAAGCTTTCCTACAAATGTTTTCATTCATGGAAATAAAATGTTTTACAATGGGCAACAGCACATTATCAGGAATGTGGAAAATTCTTCAAAATAATACTTCAACTTGCTTATTTCAATAGATTTACAGTACAAAAACTGTGTGTAATTCAGTACTCAATACTATTTATAGAGTTGAAATATAAGTATAAACAGAACATGCAAAGATTATCAAACATCAGAGCATGACATCGGCCATGTTACAGAACTATTTTATACCTTCTTTTGGACTGACTTAAAAGATTGAGAGTATACTTTAAAACTGCCTGTTCAAAATAGCTAGAAGAAGTAGATAGAGTGCCCCAGCTATTGAAAGGAGGTCAACAGAAGTTCAGAAATGCAAAGACATTACAAGTGAAGAAAAACCAAGGACATCATCCCAGGTGAACTGAGAGCAGCCCTGAGCCATAAGCATCCTCCAGTAAAGGAAAGCCTGGAACCTCTGACTGAGGTAAGTGCATGCATCCGGAAGTGGAAATTGACAGCAGCTGGTTGTGCCAGACTGTATATTTAATCCTGTGGGTAGAACATGCTGCAAATGTAATGTGTGAACTCCTAGATAAGACCTTCTGGAGCCTAGATTAGAAGCATTGACATAACAGATAGATGTATAATCAGGAGCTATTTCAACCAACAACCAGATGCTGAATGGTTGGAAGTAAAAGAAGGCTCAGAATAGCACACCAGGGTTGTGGGTTCATTCTTAAACAATGACCAAGAAAAATTGACACAACAGACAGTTACAAAATGGAGATGAAGTCCACTGATCTTTTGAATGAGCCATTGTGGTGGGAGCATCTCTGTGGATGGAAAGAAGCCATGGCAGGTGGAGGAGCTTTGCTGAGGGGCCTGGGTGTGAAAAGATGCTTCAGAGCCCACTGAACTCTTACATCTTCTTTCAATGTGTACTCCCTGCATAGAACTCACAGGAGTTCCAGTTTTTCCCACACTCATTTCTCTTTAAAGAAACAGCTAGACTTTTAAAATGAAGTCCCTAGAGAATTTAATCAGAGGAAGAAGACAAGGCGATAGGACACACAAAAAATGCCTCACACCCCAGAGACTGTCATGTACCCTGATATAATTAAACTTATAGTCAGTAAAGGCAAAAAGCAAATAAATGAGTCAAAAAAAACAGTTAAAAGAAGATATGCTGAAAAGAAATGCAAGCAATGATCAGTGGGCATAAAGAGGAACTTACTAAAAGGTGGTCCTAGTGGAGACAAAGCTTACTGAGCATATGGAACCCACAAGTCAAAAGTTTGGTGAGGTAAATAATGGAATGCAAGACTTGAAAGAACATTTTGATCTAGAACTGGAGATTGTGAAAAGAAATCTACCTGAAATTCAGGATATGAAAAATAAATCTGAATATGGAAAGTTGCCTAACATTTTGAGGATAGAATTTCAGACCCCAAAAGAAAAGACTGAGTAAGCAAAGGATATAATTAGACATGACTCTAAAATTAGAATTGAGCAAAGAGAACCAACCTAAGAATTATGAGTGGGGAAAAGAGCAAAAGACATTGAAGGTATAAAGAATTCATTCACTGAAATCATACAATAGAATTTCTCACATCTGGGAAATGAGTATTAGGAACAAGAAGCTTGCAGAACATCAACTAACCTCAGTCTGCAACAGCACCACAACATATGACTGAAACCTCAGGAATTCAATATTAAAAGAATATTAGAAGTAACAAGAGAAAAAGTTATTATTTCTACCAAGGCAAACCCATTTAAATTAACAGAGTTCTTAATAAAACCTTTAAAGGCCAGGAGAAATTGGGGGAAACTCTTCCAAAGTAAAAGATTCTAAAAAAGTGCTTTTGAACATAAAGTTCTTATCAGTGCTTTTGTTTGTCATCAGTGATAGCTATGACATATTACAGGTGAGAAAATAGGTAGTGAAGATCTAAGATACTGAATAATATTAAGAAATACAGATAACCACTAATAATCAGACCTGATTCTGGAAATTCTCTTTACACTGTACGAAAGGTTTTGGATAATTTCTTTAAGACATTTCCTGTTACTGGGATATCAAGGGTTTCAATTTGCTGCCATCTTATCAGAGTTATTCAAGGGGATGGAGTAGATAATGATGCCTGATCAGATGGTAGAAGGTATGAAACAGAAAAAGCAGTGTTGAAAATGTCTCCTTTGGTTTAGGTGGAACTCTGTTACAGAAATTAACAAGCAATCTCTTGAACTGTTTCTTCAAGTATACCTGTGTTGTAACTACTGGCTTTAGGATTAATATCTTCAAAGACCCAATTGTTGATCCCAACGAAAGGTCTAAAAGAGGCTGGTTGTAATTACACAGGATACCAAAAGGAAATTTTGTTACACTGGACGAAGGACAAGGAGATCTTGAGGAATGTGATCACGATCTTCTCCATACCATCTTCCAGAATGGAAGGTGAACAAAAGCTATTTGATGAAGCAAGAAGCAATGCACAACTGAATAATGAACTGGAAGCAGCACCTCATTAGGTTTTGTTGTGTGACCTGGTGTGTGTGCAGCTGTCTACATTTAACACGTTTATTCCAGAGATGTGTGGGCTTTGTTTTATGATATATTACATCCAATTTAGTCAGTGGTTTTTGGACATAACACCTTGTTTGTTCTTTTGTCTCATTGTTTATGTGATCTCAGATTAGGGAACACATGACCACTATTCAAGGGTAATGCTAAAGTAACCTTTTGATGGCCTGTTGCCAATAAATAGATAGTACCTCCGTCTAGTATTGATCTTTTCACAAGTAACAGAACCAAGAAACTGATATATAACTAAAGATCACATAAAACAGATTTGCATAAAATTATCATGATTGCTGTATGCTTCTGTTTAGCTTTTATTTTTGTACAAGTAAGACTGAGAGATATTTAAAGATTCAGTGATTTAACAGCCTTTGCAAATTTTTATGGTTTTTATGATTTTTTAATAAAATATTTGAAAATAAGTTATATTGCCTTTTGTCTCTTAATTAGCAAATAAAACATGGTCTTCAAATAAAGACCATGAATGTCAACTCATGTTGTCAACAAAATTTTCCTTGAGAATTGAAATAAAAATCTTTTATTACCAAGAATTCATAGAGAAATTTACCGTCACTAGTTTAGCATTCAGAAAATACTTTTATACTTCTTGAAGGGATCTTAGAGAAAGACAGATTAGCAGCACCAAAGAACCAGGAGGAAAGGAAGCATCTGTGGAGATGCGTGGTAATGATGTCACTTTATGCTTTTTCCAAACAGGGTCTTATACTATAGTCCAGTCTTGCCCGGAACTCACCAAATTGCCCATACTGGCCTTGAACTTCTGGCAGATTTCTTTCCTAATTCTGCTGAGTCCCTGGAGTACAGGCATCTCTCAACAGACTCTGCTAATAAGGAGCAGGAGAGTCGAACTCAAGACCTTGACCTTGTGAGGCACATACTTTAACTCCCAAGTTATGCCTCAAGCCCCATTATTCTTCTTAGTGGAGAAGAAGAGTGTCTAGATTTAGGACCAATCCAACAGGTTTAGCCATCTCCATAGTAGAAATTCCTGAAATAATCACAATTTTCCTGTGAAAAGAGAATCTGGAAGAGATTCTTCTCAATTTTTACATAAATAAATGATATAAAGTGAGTGGCAAGTTTTACCCATCTCTGAGCAGTACACATTGTTAGGACATTGCTATCTCAGTCACAGGACAAATCATGCTTTTAACGAGCAGAAGGTAAATATCCAGGACTTTTTGTTCTGTGTTCCTGGTGTTCTCTTTGTTGTGAAAGTATCTAAGAGAGGATGATGGCAGGTGACAGGACCTGTTCTTTCCCCGGAGAATGTTGTTCCCTGATGTCAGCCTTAGGTGTCATCTACTGAGGAGTTGTGTGTTGCCTCAAGCTAAGTGTGGGTTAAAAATTTTTAAGACTGGAGGAAGAAACAAGAAATTTATTGTTATCTGAGCACAATGGCACCTGACTTATTTCAGCACTCTGAAAGACAGAAACATTAGGATTACAAATTAAAGTCTAGCCAAATTCTCAAAAAATTGAAACAAAAAAGCTTTTCTATAACTCAATACAAAGGCTCATGGTTTAACTGCCAGTGTTGCAAACAAGGAAATTTTTTTTAAATTTTTTATTATTATTATTTTTTACATAACTGGTGGTCAAGCTTAGGGCCTTCACACTAAAGTGTGACCCTAGCTTATTTCACTTTGTTTTTGACATAGGATCATACTATATCAATTTTTCTGGCTGTGATTGAATTTATAGTTCTTATTCTCACAGTGCTAGAATTACATAATTAATACCAATGGGATTAGCAAGAAGTTACATTATTAAGACTTGTGGTATGCCTGACTTCATTTATTTAATTTATGGAACCTCAAATTCATTTTTAGGATAGCATAAAAATTTTTAATTTGGCGTGGAACTAAAACTTTGGTCTCATATTTTACGTAGTGAAGATGTGTGGTATTTCAAAGCCTTCAACTTTTTTGAGAATGAGCAAACTTCAATAGTAACTCACATTTTGGTAAGTGCAGTTCTCAAATCCTTCAGTGAATCGTTCAATTTATTTGTCATCAGAAACTATCGGGATAGAGCATAAAAATTTTCTAAAAATTAAGAGATTGCAGTTTGATTCTTTTAACAGAAATCTAGATGTAGAGAGATGCTGTCAACATAATGAAGCCAGAGTAAAGAGATGCTCTGCTCACCTCTTTATTGTACAGTAAACCTGAAACCTTTTGATTTAATAACATCAACATTAATCTGTAGAGAACTACTGAGTGTTGATTAAATCAGCCAAGCACAGGTGATGTTCTATTTATGCATATGTGCATATAAGCAATTTGAACAGCAGCTGCACCAATGTAAGAAACTTGAGATATCCTGCATTTATTCACTTTTTTCTGAAACAAATGGAAACACTAGAGCAAAATCCTAGTAATATACACAATGTTGAAAAGCCATTGATAATGTGAGCTTTTTAACTAAACAGTTCACACTGTTAAAACAATATGTGAATAATGGGAGAAAGCATTCACTCAAGGGGCATAACTTTATATGGACAAAATAATACATGGGATCGGGGTGGGAAAGACTGCAGTAACCACACCTTCACTAAGACAGGATATGGTAAATATACCACTATAACAACTCCTGATGGTGCTCTTCAACTCTCCTTTGAAAAGAGACTGGCAGATTGAAAGGAAAAGAAAACCTGACAACTTGTTGCTTACAAGAGATGCACGTTGCCCATGAATAACCATGCTAGAATGAAAAAGGATGAAAGTCAATGCTTTGTGTAACTGGACTCAGAATCCAGTCAGGGGTAGTTATACTGTTCTCAGCTACTGCACATATCAACCTCCATCAGATCAAAACAGCAAAGTTGGGCATGATATACCTGTTAGGAAAATAAGCCAATAAGAAAACAATATATGCGAACTGAACATCAGGATACAATTTTGAGGACGTGATGTGATATATATGGGCACGAAATTCTGATCTTCACTATCACCACTGTGTAATGCATATATTTACAAGTAAAAATGGAGAAAATACACGAATATGCTGGTACACAGCTTAATGCGAGTACTCAGGAAGATCATGCAAAATTTTTGCTGTAACTTTGAGGACTGCCTAAGCTACATACTTTAGGACCAGTCTGGATCACACAGCGAGATCCTGCCTGAAACTACAGAATAAATGGAATTTAAAATATATTCTAGTGTATTGTATATTCACTAGTTTTGACTTCATTAAATATTCAGTACATATTCTCTGAATTTAAACACTCAAAGGATAATTTCTAACAAGCTGGTAATGTGTATGTTTCGTTTAATATATGCATGGAAAAGGTTTACTTTTTTGCATTTTTGGTTTTGAGACAGTATCTTGCTTTATAGTACAGGTTGGTCTGGAACTCATTATGTAGCTCGGGGTGGCCTTGATCATGATAGTCTTCCTGCCTCAGCCAGGGATTTCAGTAACACACCACCATGCCTGGAAAATATCCTAGTTACCGAAAGCATGCCCTTGTGCATGTTAAGCAAGCACTTCAACCACAAAGCTCTGTCACAGCTCTTTTTCTTATTACCATTCCACTGACTTTCAATGTACACTTCATACACAGTATTTTGATTTTCAGTGCAAATATATCTCTCCTTCAGTGCCTTCTTATGTTTAATTTTTTTTCTCTCATTCAGGCTAATTCACTTGCTTTTAATTTTCTTACCTGTTCTTGAACTTTAATGTTACTTTAGTAAACTTTTCTCTACTTGATTTCACAGTGTGATAAATGCATACTCTGAATTCATATTTTTAAGTGAGTCTTACAACTTGATACTCTTTGGTGTATATGTCTTCAAGATTTAAATACTGGAAATTTGTAAAGTTGTGTTTTACAAAGCGTGTTGTTAGCATAGTGAGATTGGTAAAAGATTAGGTCAAAGTTGTGGGATTAGGAAACTGACCAAATTCACAGAGCAAGGCTTTGGGAATGTGATTGATTTGTAGGCCAGCAAATAAGGGAAGAACGCTCATGCTGGGTTTGGGTGGCCTGAGTAACAGACTGGTGACTTGACCTGATAAGAGAAATGAAGAAAAAACGTAACAGCCTCTTCTGGTGGACCTCGTGCATTCATCAGTGTCTGTAGACAATGTCTTGCTCCTGTTTTCACATCACCATATTCATGGCATATTTTCAGTAGTGTTCAGATCTTTGCCATCACCTTTAGACATCAATCTGTAACACTGACATGTGCTGACTGTCCTACATTACTGAATTACTGTTAAATCTCACTTCTGAGCAGCCACTCGGAAGTGTGACCCATAATAATGGTGGCTCCTCATACACAGTTTTGGCTTTTTCTCTCTACGTAGGGTAACTCGTAGTTGTGATTTTCTGCTATAAAGTTGCCAGGTAGTGATACTCTAAGTGTAAAGTGACGAAGTGGTATGAGAGTGTGCATGTGACCTTTATGTTTTCTCGGACAATATTATCCTCTCTGCCTTCGCTGATAAGGCCGCAGAGGTAGGATCCAGTAAGATCTAGTTTGCTTCAGATGAAGTAGAAAGGGGGCTTTTGCTGATGTGAGAAGATCTTGTGAGTACAGTCTCCAGAATCCTCCCTTCAGCAGTTCCTGTCTCAGACATTGGAAGCAGAAGGCACAAGTTAACTTTGGCTATATAATATATCATTTGCATTATAGACACAGGAGTTATAAAACATTTGCTTAGCATCATAATATTAGAAAGGCTGATTTAAACATGGGAGTGCTTAGCTTCTATTATTTGATTTGTTGGTATCAAAATTTTTCTTTCAACAACACGGAAATCACTAGTCTTCTGTAAAGTTCACATCCTGTGTTTTGATTCTGTAGCCTTGCTTGCTTGATACCCGATTCATTCCTGTTGTTTATGAAATCTGAAAACTCTGTCTTCAAGGCTATGCCAGGCTGTCTGGAAGCCATGATTCACTGAATCTGGAGGATGAAGCTTATTCTTGCCCCTACAAACATAACTTATCTTATCTCTAAGACAGGCTAACAATTTAGTACTGTGCATTCTGCACCCACCCCTAACTCAAATCTTACAACTGCAAAATTTACATTCTGGTGTCAGAGTTTATAAAAGTAAACTTCTCTGGGCTTCCAGGCTTAAATAAAACTTAACTCTTCTTGCTGTCTGAATGTCTGCTTGTTGCTTCCCTTCAGACTTATAAGCCATCCTAGTTAATTTCATAGTTTCTATTGATTCTGTTTTTCTGTGATGCTTATGCAATGGATATTTAAGAGTGGTTGTCAAGAGACAGAATTATAACATTTAATTTCTCTAAAATTTTTAGTGTTTCCTTCAGTTAGATCTCTAGTTAAATGAGACCTAAAGTTGCATTAGTTCTTCTTCCTTACAATGTAGAGTACGAATAGCTCACGGTGTGAATTTTTAAAAATTAATACCAGCAGATCTTTTTCCCCCACTATTTTTATTAATATACAGATGTAATACATAGTATTTACAATGAATTTGGGTGTTTCGTGCATCTATGTATCACATCGACTTCACAATCCCTACCCATCTTCTACCCTCCCACCCTCTTCCTGTCCCTTCCCCCGGCTCTGGCTATCACTTCATATGGTTCCAGAGAATGTCTGTGTTCTGGGTTTTCCAAGTCCGAGAAACCATACAGTGTTTAACATATTAATCTTCCACGCCTAAGTCATTTCACTCAAGTCACCACTCTACCCCAGCTTCCTATTCCTCTAATGGGTTCGCAGTGGTCAAATCTTGGTATCTCCTCTCTGAATCCAACCAATCCCTTCATTGGGATATTCACCAAAATTTTTTTCCATATTTTCCTACATCTTTGTTGTTATTGTTAAACCTGGCCATACCCACCAGTTCACACTAGAAAATAATTATAAGCATGAAGTTCAAAAGGATAGTTAATTTGGGAAAGAAGAAAAAATAATAAATAAATAAATTTCAATTGCCTTAACTGAATACTGGAAGGTGCATATTTGTACATTCACAAGGTTATCTTTACATCAGTCAGTTTCCTTAGGATAAACTTTCCTTAGTGACCTAGTAAGTGAATTGCTACAACAAAACAAAAGTTAAAACTATATCACATTGCTACATTAAATGAACTTACGTCAATACCACATAAATATACTTGAAGTGACAGACATGAAGGCAAATCTAGTTATTTCAGAATTTCCTACCTTTCATATCTTGTTTACTCATATTTCACTGATTACTAACCTACTTTTTTCTCAGCTCACTCTTCTCTAGCTGTTGTCACTTTTTCTCTGGGGTCATTGGTGTCACTGGTCTCCCTTTCACTGTCCAAGTATCCTTTAAGTATTTTCTGCAATACTGGCTCAGTGGCTGCAAATTCCTTTAAGCTGTCTCTGTCATGGAAAGTTTTAATTTCTCCCTTTAAATTAAAAGATAATTTTGCTGGATATAGCAGTCTTGGTTGGCATTTATGTATTTTTAGTGCTTGGATGATATTGCTCCACGATTTCCTTGCATTTAGAGTTTGGAAAGGAAATTAATTTTCAGGTACAAGAAGCTTATAGAACACCAAATAATCTCAACCAGCAATGAGACTCACCATGAAACATCATAATCAAAACCTCAGAAATACAACATAAAAATCGAATATTATAAACGGCAAGAGAAAAACACATTATTCTACAAAGCGAACCCAGTTGAATAACCATAGATTTCTCAACACAAACTTTAAAGGCCAGGAGAATCTGGAGCAACATCTCAACCTTTAAAAGGCAGCAAGTGTCAACCCAGATTGCTGTATTCAGCAAAATTATCTCCTGAATATTGAAGGGGAAATAAAAAATCATCATGACCAAAAATTTCTAAAGAAATTTGTAGTCACTAGCCCAGAATTGCAGAAAATACTTGAAAGAATCTTTGAGAGAGACAGAGCAGCACCAAAGAATATGGAATAAAGAAAACAGCTAAAAATGAAGTGTAACAAGGAAAATAGATGAGTATTTGAATCATTTGAGTGGTGTCCTACTAAAACAGTACCAGCTTTCTCATAAAATACATGAAATTTCCCCCATAATTACTACTTTTAATAGTATATTATTTTTAAAACATGATTATATTCAACATGGAAAATTGGTCTAAAGTCTTTAAAAATATGTATGTGAATTTATTGATGAATAGGTAGTTAAACTGATAAACCAAATCTGGCAAAATGATAGTAATTAGTGAAGTAAATAAATTATGAAAGTTAAAAAATTCTGAAATGACCAAGTATGTCATTATATCTAATACTTATGTGTAATTTACTCTTGTGATCTAGAGATAAGTTTATTTAATGTAGCAAATCACTCATTTGGCCTTTGATGTAAATTTATCCTAAGAAAATTGATTGATGTCTTTTTAATGCACAAACACCTTTCAGTAGTTAGCTAAGGAATTTGAAATTTAACTTCTGTTTTCTTTTTCACATTTTCTAGCCTTATAAATTTCACTGTTAAAGTCTTTTCTTTTTTTTTTTTTTTTGAGGCAGGGTCTCGCTCTGTGGTCCCGGCTGGTCCTGAACTCACTACAGACCCCAAGCTGGCCTTGGACTCACGGCAATCCTCCTGTCTCAGCCTCCCGAGTGCTGGGATTACAGGCATGCGCCACCACGCCCAGCTTATGTGGTGCTGGGGAATCAAACTCGGGTACTTAGTGCTTGGCTTAGGGCTTGCTCAAGAGTTTTAACCACTGAGCCATTCCTCCAGCCCCTAAAGTTTTTTCTTATGTGGTCTGTTGGGTGAGGCCATGTTAAAGAATTTCAACAAAGATATACTAAGATGCAAAAAAAAAAAAAAGAACTTTCAGCAAATCATCCCAGTAACGGGCTCTGCTGGACCTAGAGAAGAAGAGTCAAGATGTGGCCACTGCAGCCCATTATAGGAGTAGGCAGCTGAGCTAAAGACTGGTGATTTGAGTGGTGAAGTGAGTCAGATGCAGAAGATTAAATATTTTAAGTATCACGTGGTTTCTCTGATATGGGAAACCCAGAATACAGAAATCCTACAGAACCAAATGGATGTGGTAGTGGGAGCTATGAGGAATGATTAAGGTGTGAGAGGGCCAAAAATAGGAAGAGATTGTAAAGTTGGTGTGATATATATGTTCACAAAATAGTCAACTTCATCGTAAATGTTATATACATTGTAAACATTATATTACAAGGAAACATTATGTACGCAGAAATGTCTGAGAACCCAGAAGCCAATGTCATGGGCCCTGAAATACTGGAATTCCTAGGGAAAGAAATCAAAAAGCAAATAGACCAGTTGGTTTCTGTGAACAGTTAGTTCAAACAACATATTCTTGACAAAATGCAACTAATGATCAGCAAGCTTAAAGAGGAACTTACTAAACAATTAATGGTACTAGTGAACACAAAGTTTACTGAACATATAAAAGCCACAAATAAAAACTTGGGTGTGGCCAATACATGCAAGATATGAAGGAATATTTTTATAGAGAAATGGAAAATTTTAAAAGAAATGTAGCTGAAATTCAGGAAATGAAAAATACATTCGAAAGCAGAGGAAGTCAACTCAAACACTGTGAGGAAAGAATTTTAGACCTTGAAGACAATGCTGAGGAAATGAATGCTATAATTAGGCATGACTCCATAATTAGAAATGAGCAAAGTAGCTGGATACAACAGCTGATGGATGATTCAGAGGGAGCCAATCTCAGAATTAGGGGTGTGGGCAAAAGAGCACCAAAGGTAGAAAGAATTTTTTCACTGGAATTATGTAAGAAAATTTCCCAAATCTAGGAAAATAATTTTAATAAATTAATTAAGGTAGTTAGAAATATAGTAAGCCACAGAAAAATCATCCAACAGGATATTTGAAAACAATAGTTGAGTGGTCGGTTCAGTGTGCTGAATATGAAGCCAGTGAGGCGCATGTGAGGGAGATCCCATCACGTGTGTTTTCAAACGTGCATGTGGATTTTCCATGTGAGGTTTGCTAGACTAACAGCTCCACAGAGATGCCTGAATTTCCAGTTGCACCTGAAATAGCATAGAAACTGCTGATGGCTGAGGACTTCCTCAAGTGTTAATATAACAAATATGACAATTGATCATTTTCTCAGTAATGCCTGTAGTTGAGCTTGGAAAGTTTTCATATAGAGCACATTGCCTGTTGGCCACTAAACTCTAACATTTCACACAAAGCCAGTGACCCTCTGCTCTTCTGCACAGCAATCGGGGTCACAGTGTGCCTGCAAATTCAGATTAAAAACATATTCACAAACTGGCAAAAAAATATGCCAATTTTAAAAAGAGTAATTGCTATGTGTGTGACAAAAATTTTTCACTGAGTGACTTTGCTCTGAAAACTACTTTATTGGTGCTTTGGCAAAAACTCAAGTCATAAAAACATACAGGGAATACCATGTGTGGCTGTGTGAACTCTGTTAGCAAGTTAAGAGGAGAATGCTCAGAGGGGACATTTAAGATGGTGTGCACCCATTTCCTGTCTGTCCTGTTCTCTTCCCCTTCACCCCATTTACACAAAAATACCCCACAGCATGATGGACCCAACGCTCTTGGCTGCTCCTCTCACAAACATTCTGCTCTGGAGCAAAGATTGTGCTGCCCTAGGCAGGTGACAGTCTTTGTGTCACCACTTAGGAGACATAAATGCTGGGAGATGTGCTGATGCTCTCATCACTCCTAGAGATCCTGTGCTATTGTTACCAGAGAGTTCAAACTCAGTGTGTGTTCTGTTCTGTCAATATAGACGAACTTTTCTGACATTAGACTAAATCCTCTTTGGAATGCCATGTCACATTCATATATATATATATATATATATATATATATATATATATATATATATATATATATATATATTTGAGTTAGGGTCTCATTCTGTAGTCCAGGCTGATCCTCAACTCACTATGTTGCCCAGTTTGGCCTAAAACTCACTACATTTCTCTTGCTTCGGTTCCCTCAGTGCTGTGATTACAGATGTCTCACCAAGCCCAGTTTATGTGATTCTGGGAACTTGAACCCAGGTTTTCCATGGCTAGGCTATACCACTAGCCTCTTAATATAGATTTAATTTTATTACTGTCAAAGTAAATTTAAAATCCTCATTGTTGTGGGCATAGCTCAGTGGTTAGAGTACTTGCCTAGCAAGCACTAGATGCTGAGTTCAAATTCCTAGCTCCGTGTTAAAATTAGCCAGGCTGGTCTTGGGGGCACATGCCTATAATTGCTACACTCTGGAGTCTTAGGCAGAAGTTTGTGGCCAGCCTGGGCTACATATTGAGTTCTGAACTACAAAGAACCTATCTCAAAACATAACTAATAAGATAAGCCAACATGGTGGTACACACCTGTGATACCCACAATTTGATGGCTGAAGCCAGCCTGGACTACATACTGAGTCTCAAAACATAAAGTAATATAAAATAAAATCAAATTAAGTGGGCATGATGGTACTGCCTGTAATACCAGCAATAAGATGTCTTAGGGAAGAGGATTGTCACGATTTCAAAGCTTGCTTGAGCTACATACTGAGTTCAGGTCCAGCCTGAACTACAGAGCAAGTCACTGCAGCAAAAAGAAGGAAGGAAGGAAGAAAAGGAAGGAAGGAAGGAAGGAAGGAAGGAAGGAAGGAAGGAAGGAAGGAAGGGACCCTTGCTGTTCTTGTTTTCTCAGATAATACCACATCTGACTTCTGTTCTCCCTTAAACTGTGTACCTGTCTTTCAGTTGTCATTGCATGAGTTCACTTCCTGCTCACCCTGGAGTCTCAGGATGAGAGAAAATAGTCATGATAATCATCAAAAGGTGCCATGGGGACAGAGTCCCACAGGAGTGACACAGGAGGACTATACTTCTTTGCTTTTGGGAATCTGGGGGCAACTGGGGGGACCTATGAGTGGGGGATAGCATCTGCTCCCCTAGGGAAATTGCAGGCCCCGTGACTGTTAGCCTGTCTCGGTACACAAGATTTTATGTTCTTGACTATGGACTCTGACAGAGATTTCCATGCCATGTGCCAACTATAAGAAGCGATTGTCCCTTTGCAGATTGTATGCTTAGATGGGGGCCACAGGCAGTTGTAGACACAGTCCCTGTCTTTCAAGGGACAATTGTAACTGGTGTCATTGTCAAGGATGAAGAATTGTGCCATGTACCCTTAGCACATGGAGCAGCAGTGGACATTCTGGGTGGGACCATCAGTGGGACATTAACCCAAATGAGCCAACTGCCCCATATGTTCCCAGTGGCTCCAACTCCCACGATGCTGGGAATGAACCCTATATCCTATCCTTCCATGGATGAGGAAATCACCTAAGAGTGGTCTCTGCAGAATATGGAGAGTCATCCAGCCATGTGAAGGGAGGATTCCAAAAAGTATGTCATTAGGAGGAGAAACCTCCGTAAAAGACACACAGAGCAGGACACTCTGCATGAAGGAGATTGTGGAGAGGGTACAAAGCCCGGTGGTCACCAGAGTTTGGAGGAAAGAGGGATGGGCAGGCAGAGCCCAGGGGAGTGTTAGGCCTGGAAGCTACCATATGCGATCCCACTGGGTGAGACCCCTCATGGTGCAGTCTTAGCATCCTGGAGAGTGAGCTAGTGGAAGCTCTGGGCTGTGAGTGCAATGTTCCTGTGTCAGGCGAGGGTTGTCCATTCTGACAGCTGTCTCAGGCTGCTTGGGGACAAGGGTCCTGGGGGTCGTGCATGTGTTGGGCAAAGGGATTTTGTAACTGGAGTTTCTGCTGTTATTTCGGGGAGTGGTGCACTGGGGATTGTGCTGAAGAAGTGCCAAGCTCTAATTCTCACCCATTATTTATTGGTTTGGTTGGTTGGTTGGTTTGACACAGGATCTCTGTAAATTGCTTAGGCAGTTTTTAAACTAATGATCATCCTAAATTTTGTAAATATCTGGGTTAGCATGCCACTTTGTTGACTCAAATTTTCTATGATTCTAAAATTACATTTAAAAAAAAATCTGTGTTAAAAAAAAATGCAGCCAAAGACTCCCGGTGGCACAGACCAATAATCTCAGCACTCTGCTAGGCTGACAGGAGGACAGCATGGTGAAACTCCGCCTGGCTAATTTGTCAACTGAGTGGGACACAGTCTCACAAAATTTAAATATTAGGCTTGTTATGTAACTCAGTGTGAAGGCCTCCAGCATAAAAATAAATAAATATAGAATAAATACACATTTCCAGGCATGAAATTTTTGTGTTTATACACTCTGTTTTGGGGTACAGCAATTGAACCTACAGCTTTCACAGTGAACTACTTTACTATACATCTACGTTTATTTTTGAGACTGAGTCTAGCAAAGTGGCTCAACTGCTCCTGTTGGGCTGGAACTTGCAGTCCTCCTGCCTGAAAATTTCAGGTAATGGGATTACAGAGTATCCCATCACACCTGTTCCGAGTGTGGTACTGTGATTACAACTGTCGTATCACACCTGTCCCACCTGTCCTAGGACAGGTGAAGTCATTATGCAGTCCAGGCAGGCCTCTACCCTATGGCAGTCCTTCTTCAGCCTTCCTAGTAATGGGATCACAGGTGTGTACCACTGTACCCAGTGAATGTAGTATTTGGAATTGAATCCAGAGTCTTGTGCTTCCTAGGCAAGTCCTTTAACCACTCTACTATGCTCAAAGCACTGAAGCATTTTTAAAAATGTTGCCTGCTTTAGAAAAATTAAATAAACTTTATTTATACTTTTTTTTTAAACCTAGTCTTCCTCTGTAATGCAAGCTGATTGTGAACTCACTTTGTATCCCTGAGTGGCCTAGAAGTCAGAGCAATCCTCTTGTTTCAGCTTCCCCAGTGGTAGGATTTTATGTGTGGGCCGCCCTACCAAGCTGTTCCTTACGTGGTGCTGATGAGCTGAACCTAGGGACTTTGTACACGTTAGGCAGGTGCTTCAGTCATTCAGACATGCTGCTATCCCAGTTAATACTCCTTTTTTTTTTAAAGAAAAGGTTTTAATTTTTTAATTATTATTTTGTGGTTTTAGACAGGATTTCACTCTGTAGTCCAGGGTTGTCATAAACACTTCATAGTACAGGCTGGCTGTGAACACTGGGCAATCCTCCTGCCTCATCCTCCCAAATTCTGGGATTCCCTGTATGTGCCACCATGTCCAACTCGTGTGTGCTAGAAAATTGATCCCATGGCGTTAGAATTGCTAGGGAAGCATTTACATGGCAGAGGTACCTCCACAACCCTTTATACTTTTGAAATCCATTTACATATTTATTATTTCTGCAAATCACAACATTGTATCATGGCCCACAGCCATAGCCCTAGTTCTCAGGAAACTGAGGCACGGAGATCAGAAGTTCAGTGCCAGGCACCCTGGATGATGTGGTTTGACCTGTCTCAGAAAGAAACTGAAAAGTAAAAAATGGTGATGTGGCTATGTGGTGGCACAAGAAACAAGCCCAGAATTGTGGGAGGCTGAGGCAGGAGGATCACACATCACAAGTGCAAGCCCAATTTGGGCAAATAGGAGACTTTTGAGATCTTGTCTCAAGATAAATAAGAAGGAAGAAAGAAAAGAAACAGAAAAGTAAAAGAAAGAAGCAGAGAGTGACGTAACAAGATGAGATTGTAGTTCAGTGGGAAGGCCCTGGGTTCAATCACCAGTTCCTCTTCAAAAAGATCTATTACTGTTCATAAAGAGGTAGACATAGATGCTCACTAATTTCCCAAATATCATGGTTATAGTGTGTTACAGAATTTGGAATTCACGTATTTTTTAAAAAATGTTAAAATTTATGTCGTGATTTTTTTTTTTACCACAATAAAATTTTTAAAATTAGCACAACAACCCTGACTGACCAGCAGATGGCAGAATAATCCTACAAGTGGGAAGAAGAGCCTCTGGTCACAGGGGAGAATTCGGTCCTGTGGTCCCCTCCCCCAGCCCCTGTGGGCTGCTCACTTCTGCCTGGACATTGAGCTGTGATTAAATGGGAACCACGTGTTCAGCGGAGTCCTGTTCGTACCCTGTGTCCCTGCTCTTCTCCCTGTTGTCAGAAATTCAGGATAATGATAGCTGGAGCTTGCTGCAGATCTGTTAAAGGGAAAGTACTGAACAGATGCAAGTATTGAGCTCCTTCCGCAGCTAATTCACCGCTAGAGCTCTAAAATTGTCCCAATCAGTAGTTGCTTCATGGCTGTCACTACCTGAGTGTGTGTCATTGTCCCTATTTGACAGGGAAAATGGGACCCAGTCCCAGTCCCTGAACCCCCAGTAGGGAGCCTTCCCAGAGCTGCCCTTGGTTCACTTCCCCTCAGCACAGGTGAGGGCACCTGCTGGCCCACAGGTGTGCACCATTGTTCATCCTCTGATCACGAGCTCATCTCAGAACTCACTCTCTTGGCTGCCTTGTTGATTGCAACAAAGGGGTTCTGGGAAGATTTCTCCATGTGATGCCCAAACTCCAACGTCATTTTATTCATTTCTGCCTCTGGGAATTGAATCTGAGGCCTTGGTTGGAGCTGCATCTATACATCTTTTTGTCCTTTTTCTTTTGGGACAGGGTCACATTGAGCCTCTGTGAATTGCCCAGGGTGGATTGAAACATGGGATCCTCCACTGTCAGATTCCCCGAGTGCTGGGATTACAGACCTTTATCCCAGGGCCCAGCTTCAAAATGTATACATTTTATCTATTTATTTTTACAATCTTCCAGTATTTTTTGTGGTAATGGAGATCAGGCCTAGGACCTTTGTACTACATTTCTGGTTCATTTTTTAGTTTTGATTTTGAGAAAGAGTCTTAGGATGAGGTACAAGAAGGACGGTGGCAGAAGAAAACATATCACTATCAGCAAGAGAATTTGGAGGTAAAGTTTATTGTTCCCATGGACTTGTGCTGGGGTAGCAAGTCCAGGTAGCCAAGAAGACAGGCATAAGGCTCAGGCATAAGGGACAAATAGCATGATTAGGGGGCAAAGGTAAGGCCTGAAAGGTCATAAAGTCATATAAGGGGTGATTGGGAACAAACCAGAGCTTTTATGTAATCTGAGGAGATCAGCCAGCATGAGGGATGGGGACTGGGCAGTTGAGCTGGCATGATGTGGGTCATGGTTTGGGCTGAAGAGCAGACAGCAGCATTGCCTGATAGGTTGGGAGAGCAGGCAGGTGTGCTGTGGGTAAAGGTCACCCCTGGGGGTCATGATTGTCATCATTAGTTAGCTGGCTACTGAAGTCTGAAGTTATTCAGGGTGCCATGGCAGGGAAGGAAGGGGGCAGTAGCTATCTGTAGGCCAAGGCCACACACGGGGCCAAGCTCTGTGTGATGTGATGACAATGGAGAAGGTCAGCGTGGGAGGTACAGCACAGGAACCGCACACTTAATCAGAAAATCACCCAGCTTAAGTTGAAATGTGCAGTTCCCCTGCCTCAGCCTCCCAGAGCACTGTGATTACAGACCTGCAGCCTCAGCCGTGTATTAGTTTATACAAACAACAGTAAAGAAATCCTTAAGGTGTTAGTTCTCAGCACAGGTGTCCCATTTTGCTAACAGGTAATGCGAGTTGAAACCCGATAAGGCTTCAGCTTCTTCAACCTATCTCAAAAGCAAAAGCAGAAAATGTTCTAGGGTAACCAGAACATTCTTGCTACCCCACTATAAGGTAGAATCCCCACTGCTTTAAAATTGATAAGTCGTAAATGTGGAGTTCCTTTCTTACTAAGCATCCTAACCTAACTCCAGAGGGCCTACTGTGTAGTAAGACCGCAGGCGTCAGGGGAGGCTCCAGGGCTCCAGTTGTACACAATGTGGTCACTTCCTGCCAGGACTGGGGGGTGGAATCTGCCTCATCCCCCTGAGTCCTCCCCCAGCCCAACCACATGCCAGGACCTGAGGCTTCTGAGTTCACATGGCCACCCAGGAGGAGGGATCAAGGTTGAGGGCCCAGAAGTGCTAGGTGTCCTTGGAAGGACCCTGCCTGGAACAACCTGTGCTAAGGGCCCACTGCAAATGTTCCAGAATGTGAGTGAGCTTCATGTGTACTAACCCACTGGGTAGCTGTGGAAGCCAAATATCAGAAACAAAGATCATTTCACACATCATTGGAATAGTTCTCTTAATTTTTGAACTTATGTATTTTATAGATTTTTTTTTTTTAGAGAAAACCTCTCCCTGTAGTCCAAACTGGTCCTGAGCTCACTATATAGCTCAGGGTAAACTTGAACTCGCAGCAATCCTTTGCCTAAGTCTCCTGAGTGGTGGGATTACAGGTGTGTACCACCATACCTGGTTTACCTGATGCAGGGGATGGAACCCAGAGCCTTGATCTTCCAAGGAAGTACTTGGAAGAGAAATTCCTCCAGACCTTTCATTTATCTTTTATTTTATTTTATTGATAGGTTGGTAGTGGAGGCCCTAAGGTCTTTACATTGAGCAAACCCCAAACACATTTTCTGGTTTTACCTTTTCTTTTCTATTCTTTCTCATTTTTATTCAGTAGTAGTTTTTTTTTCCCCCTTATTTTCACTGCTGGACGCAATAAGCAGGGATTACAGCCAACTGTCAAATGAAAACATCTATTTGCAACATACATCCCCTTCACCAATGGACTCCAGTTGACCTATTTTGTTTGTCTTGCTTCATTCTTTTTCTTAATATACCACCATCAAGACTGGGAGGATGGGGGAAGGGTAAGATATGAAGGGGGAGAGTCCAGGAGGCCAGAGAAGAGGAATGCTACAAACCACAGTAAGAATGAGCAGAATGCATAAGAGTGTGGTGATGATGAAGGCGGCACTAGCCGGAGGAACACACTGGCTCGTGACCAGTAAGTTTGGGGGAATGTAGGAGAACTCTCTGCTGAGCTTCGCAGCTTTGGGGAATAAAGGTAGCCAAAGATTCGGAACAAAGCCTTTACACAAGAGGGAAAACAATCCAGAGGTCACAGAAAAAGAGTCTCTAGGCCCCAAAAGTTGACAACGTGTAGGCAAAAGTATTAAACATGAGAAAGGTGTTAATATCCCTGTAAAATATTTAAGCATTTGGAGCATGACTACTGTGGTGTTAGAACCTTCCAGAGATAAACCTAAGCAAACTTCCCCTCTAGGGGCTGGAGGCATGGCACAGCAGTTAAAGCGCTTACTTTGAGAGCACAAGGCCTTGAGTTCACTTCCATAGCACCACATAAGCTGGGTGTGGTTATGCATGCCTGTAACCCCAGTACGTGGGAGGCTGAGATAGGTGGATTGTCCTGAGTCCAAGTCCAGCCATAGGCTACATAAAAGAAAAAAAAACAAAAAACTCCTCTAATAATGATCAAGCTGTTTCTCCCATTTACTTCTCTCATCTGATGAGGACTTGGAGGAGGAAAACAGGGTGCTATTTTAAAATTCAAATTTCCCTCAACTAAACCCAAGTTGCCTCTAAAATAGTCAGTGACTAGCCTAAGTCACTGGCTTCTTTGCAACAAGTGCTTCAGATTTGCTACAAAAAAGTAGAATTAAAATATTATCTTTCCTAGTTATTAAATACACATAAAAACTGTGCTGATATTCTTCTGAATTTTAAAATTATTAAAAAGATTTTAAAAGGCCATTGAGTCTAAGAAGGTTAATGCTCCTTACACAGCTACTGAGCCCTTGTGAATGGACATGCCTCAGTGATGGACATTTGGGGGATAAATGTAGTGAAGAAACAAACAATAAAAAGCAATTGTTCAGCTAATGTTCCAGTTACTAATGGTCAACTCTGTAGTAAAAGGCAATGGTCTGATGGTGCTAATCAGTTACAGGGAGGTCTAAAACATTTTGGGCAAGCTCAACCCTATACTACAGGGGCTTGACAACAAGTCAGAGAAGAGGACCAACCAAAGAGCAGCTTTTACAAATATGACAGAAACCTACAGTATTTAAACAAAGTGACTAAAGCTGTCAGGAAAAAGTGTACTGCCTTCTGAAAATATATATAGACATTAAAATATTAAGTACATTAGCCCTAAATTTCAGTTTTCATAGATAAGTTGGCTATTTTTGAGTAAATAAAAACAGGATTGATACTTAAAAGTATTATATAGATATATTAAGTCACTTGGTTACTAAGTTTAATAGTTTCAAAGATGGCTGTACAGCGTCAAGCTTTCTCAGTGACTTACCATTCCAGGTTAATTATAGCCTCAAGGTGTTACACAATCCTTAATAACAAAAAAAGTAACTTTATGGTTTTCTGGTCTTATTTGTCTATTGTCAGCTATGGATTTCTGTGTATAGCTTTTTGAAATAAATAAAAAATCGAACTCCTCTTCTAAAACTAAAACTAAAAAGCAACAGACTTGCAGTAAATTTAAATGTATTCTCAGAGCCTCCATTGTAAACCTGCCACAACTTCACCAAGGCCTGTAATATACTTGTCATGTTAGGGAGCCCAGGAAAAAGTCAAGAGAGATTAAAACAGTAGCTGTCTGTGTCCTTTTAAAAGAATTCCTTAAGATTATTTTTGTATTTTTGCTGTTCACATTCATCAACCAGTAACTTTTGTTAAAATTTTTAAAATGACATCTCAATTTTACTATTTTGTTTCTTACTCCTAAAATGCATATTTAAAATGGTCTTGGTATTTTCTACCTTGCATTGGCTTTCCATGCTTACAGGAACTTAAAAATGATACAAGACAGCTGGTCATACTGCCATCTCCTATAGCTTTACTGAAATCCAACATCTGCTTGTAATAAGACAGGTTAATTTTGCTTATTTAATTTATGTGTCAAAACTCCCAAACTTAACATAGCCTTTTTATTTTGGGGGTTACATCTAGAAAGAAAATGTGTTATGAGCTTGTTTGGTGTTTATTAAACTAAAATTATATAAATGTGTATAAGCTTGTTTATGATCAATAAAAATTTTTTCTAGGTTTAAAAAACTAACACTTTTCTTTAGTTCTTAGGAGTAGACCCATGCTATTAAAACTCGCAGTTTTAAGATGTGGGTTATAATAATAATTATACTGCTAAATTATAAGTTCTAAATTATGTTTTAAAAATCTAAAATAATAATAACAATCAGCAGCTGGAAGATAACTTAGTAAATAAAGCATCTGCCTAGGAGTTGCTTGCCTACTCAACACAAGGCCCTGTGTTGGATTCCCCAGCACCACCTAAAAACTGGCTGGATGTGATGATGCACACCTGTAATCTCAGCACTAGTAAGGCTAAGTCAAAAAAGCTGCTGTAAGTTAAAGCCAATCTATGCAAAGGAGACCCTATATCAAAAATAACAATAATTTTAAAAATTGGTCATGCTTCAATGCTTCAGATTTTTTACAAAAAATATAAAGATACTTAAGTTAAATAAAATGTCTGAATTATAATCAGGTTAAAATACTCAGGTGTGTTACTAAAAATAAATCTATATATTCTTTCTGCCTTTAAACATAATAATATATCAAAGTTCAGTTTGTGACAGAATTCAAGGTATGGATCTGTCCTCAATAATGCTGAAAGTAAAACTAACTTAGCCGTGACTTGGACCAGTAAAAAGGTAGCTGATAATACACACCCTGTGCCAGTATTAGAGAGCAAAACCTGCCCCAAAGGACTCCTGAGTATTTGACTAATTTGATTAAGATTCTCCACCTGACTCCTTGCTCAGTAGAGGGGCAAGAAGCAAACTTGTCCATGTTTGCTTTTTGGATGAAGTACCATATAGAGAGACCAAGGAGTCTTATATTCAGTTATGAGTGCTGACTGGACTGTTCTACTCCTAAAATTTTATGAACCAACTCTTCCTAGCAAGGAAATAAATCTTACAACTTTGCTTCACAATATTGACATAGCCTCTCAGTTTCTTCATTTGTAACAATTCAGGGGTATTTTCCACACTACCTTTTGGCCTGTATTGGATAGCACTGATCTCATTACTCTTCATAAAGAAAATATAACAATAGCTCTATTAATTTTACTTTTTCTACTCATAATAATGAAAACTGTCACTCTAAGACATGTTATGTCTCTATTAGCAATAAATAATTTCAATAATTATCTTTTTACATATTTGTGAGGCTTGTCATATTGCCCAACATATTACTTATACTTTATACTTATAATTCTGTCTTAGTTATCTTGTGGCAGCCTCCTTTTGCCTAGTTCCCTGTTAAATTAACAAGAATAATGCTCCTCAGAAAATGTTAATGCTATTGTGGCTTAGCTGCTGACAGCCATAAAGAGATCTGAAAGATTTGTGGGTTGATTTCTGGCATTGTGACTCTAACTGAGATCATCAGACCTCCAGAAATAAGGTCAGTTATACTAAAACAAAGAGTGCAAACAGCTCACTTCCACCTTAGGTGAGTTAGTAGGAAATGTTTCAAAAATTGAGCGCATGCAAGTAAATATAGAAATTGATAATATGGAACAATTGCTTACTCTTAAAGGTAGTATTGATTGGTAAGGACATCAGGTACAGGCCATTAAATATTGCCTTATCATTGCCTGTTACTATAATCATACTTAGATTTGTATTTCAGCATTGCTCTATAATAAAACCCAATACTCCTGGGAACAATTCAAATGACATTTAGGTGGAATTTAGTCCCACTGTAATAGTATATTGGACATTGTAGAGTTGCAGTGGGGCGTGCTAATGCTTAACTGTTCCCATCTATTGGTGATATTGGGAAAAAGTTTTCTTAGGCTTTACATGAAGTGCTTTGATGTTTAAATCCCTTTGATACATGATCAAGCCACAAAAAATTATGACTATGCGGGTTTGAATAATTGTCTTGATTGTTGTTGTAGGCTGCCACTACATCTTCCAACTCAGAAAATGACTGCTGACCCAGAAGAAGAGTGGTTGTGTGGCCCTTATGCTTCAAAGCCAGTAAGGGTGAGATGTGGGGACTCAAACTGTTTACAGTGCGTTCTTAAGAGATTCCTCATGACTGTGAAAATAAGAACCTTCTTTTGTCCTCCTGTAAATCTGGTGGAAGGCCTCTATGATCAGGGCAGGAGGAAGGCCCCAGGCTGCTTTGGGAAGATAAAAGAAGACTGTTTTCCATTATTTAAGATAATCAAGGGACTGGAGGAGTCGGGCAGAGGTTAAAGCACTTGCCTACCAAGCTTAAGACCCTGAGTTCAACTCCCCAGAACCACTTAAAGCTGGGGGTGGTAGCGCACACCTGTAATCCCAGCACTCAGGAGGCAGAAGCAGGAGGATTGCCATGAGTTTGAGGCCAGCCTGGGCTCCACAGTGAGTTCTGGACCAGCCAAGATTGTCTCAAAAAATAAAGTAAAATAAAATAATGGAGTCAGAGATCCTTACAGAAGGACTGCTAACTTAAGTAGAGGAGACACAGTTAAATATATAATGAAGACCTCACACAGATCAGATCCCTGATAAGACCCATAAGCGTGGGCCTTTGGTTTTTCCTGGTTATAAAAAGCTTGTGGTGAAAAATAAAGTTGTTCCATTCCGTTTGTGAGACAGTTCCACAAGTTTGCATGAGTGGAAATTAATTGTGCCACCTGTACAGAACCCCACTTAACTAGTCAGCTTTAGGTTGTGAGGGCTGTGACAGTAAAGCACTTTGAGATCCTCAGGTCAAAAGTGCTTGTGCTCCTGATGAAAGATGTCAACTCACCACCTTCACCTCCTGTTGCTAGTAATTCTCCAACATGACTAAATTCTAGTGCAGAAATCGTATCTGCTTCTGCTATATTGTCATCTCTGTTCCTTTCACCTGAGGAACACCACTGAACATCCCCTCCTCCAAGTCCTGCCAGGTTGTGCAGCAAATGGTGACCCTGTGGGGTTCCTCAAGGGTCTCTGCTTCCAGACTCACTCCCCTACCTGGGGATGAGGGGTAGGGAGGGTGGCTGGATGGCACCTGGGGAAGAAGAGAGTGGGGCCTGGAGAAGGCAGGAGGGGCTGGAGGACTAGCCAGCACTGGGTTTCTCTGGGGCTTCCCAGTGTTTTTTCTCCCTCAGCAGTGGCAGCTGCTACCACAGAGGCAGTGAAGGATAGAAGATAGCCCAAGGGTGAGTGACTCCACTTTTTTGGTTTGCTCTTAGAACAGAGTTGAAGTTGCATAATTACCAGGCTGGGCTACAATGTGCAATCTCCCTGCCTCTGTTGCCCATTGTGCTGGTATGACAGACCAGCATAGTTATGACAGACCAGCATAGTTATGACACACTGGGCAACTTGGTTATTTAATGAGACCCTGTCTCAAAATGAAAACTAAACAACTAAACACTGGGCTGGGAATTCAGCTAAGTTTGAAGGCTTTGTGTTAGATTACTAGTAGTAAAACACACACACACACACACACACACACACACACACATCAAAAACCCACAAACATAATAAAATGAAATAGAAGCTGCGAGATTAAAAGAAGCTTCAGGGCACCTGCCTGTATTCCCACCACTCAGACCCAGGACACAACATGCCCAGGTGCAAGGCAAATATAGGCAACACAGGAGTTCAAAATGAGCCCCACTACATAGTGGTACCCTGTCTGAAAAGACAAAACAAAATGAAAAAACCATCAACTGGTGTGTGTGTGCGCGCGTGCACGTGCTGTCAGTAGGCACAAAATGATTTATGAGATTTCTGTTGAGCTCAGGTGATTGTAAGAAAAGCAAATCCACAGGGAAAATTATTCAAAACTTTTATTGGTGGGTATAGGGACATCCAGGCCCACGGATGTCATAGGTTCCCCCATCAACCTTTTCCTCTTTAATACTGACCCACAGTCTCCTGTCCGTTTCCCACTCATGAAAAAAAAAACACTGAGTGTTTATTTCCTGGAAGAGATGTTGAAGCCACAGTCTCCTCTTCTAATTCTCCAGACCAAGACTTCACCTTTGGCCACAGCAGGCATGATTCTCTGAGCAGCAACATGCATAGGACTCCAGTTGGTACAGGTAGCTGTGGCCACAATGTTGGCAATGGTTGGCACCAAATGTGGCCACATTTTGCTGCCTTGCGACTCTCCACAAGTCCATGAACTCAGCAGAGAGCTGGGCAGATCTCCCTGGCTGGACATCCCCGAAATCATCATAGCTTTCTGCAGACAGAGGGTAGAGCTCCAGACTCAGGTGGCTTAGACCGGCTGTGTGGACCAGCAGGTCCTTCAGCAGAGCCATGGAGAAGTCATTGTTGAAGAGGCTGAGGGTAGTGAGCTGGGAGCAGTGGCTGGATCCAGAATGGTCAGGGTGGTGACACCATGCTCCATGAGGCAAAGGGGTTCAGATGTGAACTCCATTAGTCTGACCCCACCAAGGTCGTCTTCCAGATGATGCAAGCTTGGCCACCCACACAGATACCTCCAATCTGAGTCAGAAAGCTTGCAGTAGGTGATGGACAAGGTCAGTAGGGGGACCTAGGGAGACAAAAAACCATTCATTTTGTCAAGTGGTGGTGGGGATGGGAGGATGGACAGGAACAGCTTCCAGGAGGAAGAGAACACTTGACCCAGGTCCTGCTGACCTCGTGATGATTGGGACATGCAGGATGCTGCATTTGTACAGCACTGATCATCCAAGTCACCTGACGGTAGGCTGAGGCCTTTCACTGTTACATACATGATTCACTTGGCCCCCAATCTCTGTGGCCCTCTCCCCTCACATTCAAGTACAACCACAGCCCTGTCAGATATAGCCAAGGGAGACATACAAGATGGAAAAACCCAGGCAAGATCTGGTCACACAGTCTAGATGTGTCCCCTGTGGGCCTGAGGAAACTGAGTTTCTGAAGGTTTCTCATCTGTCCCAGATGAGCAAATTCTTCCAATGCTGTCACATATCAGCCATGCTCCTACACCACCTGAACACAGGTCAGGTTCAGTACATCCAGGACCATCCAGAAATATGAGTAGATAGAAATGGCAGCCTTTGGGGGCAGAAATGGATCAAATGTTTCCTCTTCTGGACTCACTCAAAGACTCACATCCAAACCATGCTCAAAGTGGTATCTGGGTCATCTAGTTCAGAACTCCATCCCTGGGCAGGCCTCCACTCTCTGACTCATCTTGATGACTGATAACCAGGCACCAGGCAGAGCTGGTTTTTCAGGTCTGGCATATCCAGCAGCTGCAGTTTGCACCTCCTGGGGGAAAGAGGAAAGAGGCACAGAATGGAGCAGGGAACCCAGTTCTGGGCTTTTCTCCATCGTTGTGAGTGGCAGCTGCTCCGCTACTCTTTCTTCCTTGCTCTTTTCTGATCCCTTTATTCCCCAGGGTCAGCCTATTGTCAACTTGTAGGACTGTGAGGAGGCGGAGACAGGGTCTTCCTGTGTCACTGCATTCATCACCTTGTGCCTTCTTCCCCAGGAAGCTCCTTCCCAGCAGAGGGTCAACCATGGCCAAGACCACCCTCGACCATCCGAAACCTTTGCTCATGTCTTCACTCCCCAACTCTCCCTGACCCCGTGGCCTCCCCTGGATCCTGGTGCTCCTCACAACACTGTATTTCCCTCTCCTGGGCATCAGGTCCAGCCAGCTTCTAAACTGCCTGCAGTGTCTTCCCAGCAGGCTGATCCACTTCTGACCATGTTTGGTTGCCTCATGTTTAACGGAGACCCAGGGGGAGGCAAGAGAGGGGCTAGGTAGGCACCATAGCCTCAAGATTTTACACTCTGCCTCTAGGAAGGCATCCATGGAATCCAGGGAAGTGATGGGTGGGGAGGTTCTCTAGGGCAGTGAGTATGATGGCCTCATAGTACAGCAGGTTCTGTTTGGCTAGCTGCTGCAGGATGTGTGTGTGTGTGTGTGTGTGTGTAGCAGGGGGTGGGGGTGTCTTTGTGCTCACCCTGACCAATGAGCAGGTAGAAGGGTTCTGGGGAAACTTACAGGAAGACACACACTTTGGTGTCATGCCCAAGGACCCTTTCTCCTGATCCCGCTCCTGAGCAGATCAGAGAGCTGTGGGTGTAGCACAGAGGTAAGCCCATACCTAGCGAAAGCCAGGCCTTGGGTTTCATTTCCAGCACTACAGACCCTGAGCATGGTGTTGCATATCTGTGATCACAACAGTGGAGATGCTGAGGTTGCAGGATGACCAGGAGTTCTAGGGCAACCTGGGCTCCTTATTGAATTCAGTACCATCTGGGCTACAGAGTAAAACACCATCTCAAACAAATAAGCAGACAAACCAACCAGTCAACCTTTGGCCAAGCAATGATGGAAGAATATTCCAGTTAGCCCCATTTTCCCTGTGTCCTAGGTGCCTCTGTGGGCACCAGGATACACCTGCCCCATCTCCAGGCTTTCACTAATCCTCTGAAATCCAGTAATTCTGGGAAATGGAGTCAAAGGAGTCTGCTGAATTTTTTTTAGGGACATTTTTGATATCCATGTGGAGGTCTTTATTGAACTTTGGAAAAGACCAGTATGATAAATCATTTGGTGCAACCCAGACACATTCACTGAAGTTGAAACTTGAAATTTCATGAGGGTAGGGCCATAGCACAGTGGTTATAGCGCTTGCCTAGCACATGCAAAACCCCTGGGTTGATTCCTAGAACCACATATGCTGGGGGTGGGCTCTACGTTAAAGAAAGACAGATGACTGAATATGGTAGTTCAGACTTGAAACTCCTGCACTCCATTTGCAATTTTTTATTTCCAGTCATACAGAATTCTACCAAATTGCTCTGAGTGCCTTAAACTTTCAAAACCCTGCTGAGTTAGGTATGGCATGCCTGAAATCCAAGTTCTCTGGGAAGCTGAGGCAGAAAGAATCCAAATTATAGCCCAGTTTCAGTAACTCAGCAGTGTAATATGATTCCTCTTTAAAAAGAAAAGAAATATGATGAAAATGCAGCTGAGTGCAAGGGCTGTGGGTACAGTCCCCAGAACGGCAACAACACCAACAAGTAAAAGCTTTCAGAACCCCCATCTCAGCCTTCTGAATTCACCCAGCTACAGAGAATGTTCTTAAGCTCTATTTATTTATTTATTTATTTATTTATTTATTTATTTTTTAAGAATCTTGCTCTGTAGCCCAGGCTGGCCTTGGACTCACAGCAATCCTTCTGCCTTAACCTCTCAAGTGCTGGGATTATTTCCTACATGCCTGGTTTATGTGCTGCTGGGGAATTGAACTCAGGGCCTTATGCTTGCTCTGTAAGTACTCTAACTCCTGTACTATTTTTCCAGTCCCATTAAGATTTCTGGTTTTTTATTTGTGGTGATGGGAATTGGGACTCCAGGACTACCCATAGTAGGAAGGGCTCTGTGATGGAGATATACCTGAGGTCGATGTTTTTTTTGTTTTTGTTTTTGTTTTTGTTTTTTTGAGACAGGTTCTCACTCCTGTAGTTCAGGCTGATCTGAATTCACAATATAGTCTAGGCTGGCCTAAAATTCATAGCAATTCTCCTGCCTCAGCCTCAAGAGCTGGGGACTACAGTGTATGCAATCGCCCTGGCTTCCCAGCATGATTTTTAAGTTTGATTAAAAGAAATGTTGTAGCTTGTAAAGTCACACAGGAGTCCTTTACCTGTAATTTAGAGAATAAGAACTTTTTTTAAGTGATCAGGAAGCTTCCTGGTAGACATCTGACTACCAGAGCTCTAGATGGCTCAGGAAGGAGGATCCCAGATTCAAGTTCTAGGCTGGCAATGTGTCCAACAGCAGATGAGTAGGTAAAGAAATGTGGTACCTACACACAGCAAAGCACTCCTGCTGTAAGTAAAGACAGATGAGAATATTTGTAGGGAAATGGGTGCACTTTGAGACTTTAAAGATTAGGGAAATGAATTAGACACAGAGTGATAAAAATATCATATGGCTTCCCTAAGGTGAGAAAACCAAATCATATAAAAAGTAAAAGAGAAATGAAAGAAAAGAAGAAAATAGACTTTCTGGAAAGGGCAAACGATTGAGGGTGAGAGGGTAGAAAAGAGAAAGGGATGGATATGTAAATAAAAAAGGAGAAGTACAGGGTTGGACACGGTTGCAATGAATTGCAATGCCTGGGAGGTTCAAAGAAGGATTGACAGTTCCAGCCCAGGCTTGTGACTCAGCAAGACCTGACTCAAAATTTAAAGAAAAAATTATGACTGGAGGAATATCACAGCCATTGCTGCATTTGCCCGGCAAGTGTAAGCCCCAGAGTTGGATGTTTTTCCCCATGTTATTAATATGCATATATGTGATACACAATGTTTATATAGAACTTAAGTATTTTGTGCACTTACATATCTCATCAGGCATACAAACTCTTCCCCTTTCCCTTTTTGACCCTCCCACATACTCCTCTGTCCCCCCAACTTCAACTATATACCCCCATTTAGTTCTAGGACATGACTGTATACTGGGCTTCTCATATTAGAGAAACCACTTAATATTTAACCTTCCATGTCTGACTCATTTCACTGAACATGATGGTCTCACATTTAAATTCTTTGTTTGTGATTTCTCCATTTTCTTGATGTGTACATTTATGGCTATAAATTTCCTCTTAGGATTCCTTTCATTGTATCCCATAGGTTCTGATATGATGTGAATCCTTCAGCATTTAAGTCTAGGAAGTTTTTGATTTCTTCTCTAACTCATTCTTCAGTAGCGAGTTATTTAATTTCCATGTACTTGTGTACTTTCTGCTGTTTCTTTTGGTGTGTATTTCCAGTTTTATTCCACTATGATCTGAGAGTCAGCAAGGAATTATTTTTCTTTTGTACTTGTGTAAGTGTGACTTATGACCTAGAACATGGTATATTTAGAAAATCTTCCATTTGTTGCTGAGAAGAAAGTGTACTCTTGTGATGTTGGAACACTCTGTAGCTATCTGTTAAGTCCAAGTTTTCCATAGTGTTGTTTAACGGTAGTATTTCTTTGTTGATTTTCTATCTAGTTGACCTATCTTTCTGTTATAACAGAGTATTAAAGACCCCTACTGTAATTGTACTGGGAGTTATATGACCTAAGTATGATAATTTTTATTTTAGGTAATTGGGTGCCCCAGAGTTGGGAGCATATATATTGATAATTTATAGACTGATAGTAAGATGATCAAGAGAACATTGCAAAGTGATTCTCCAAGGCATTTCTCATTTATTTACATGGTCAAAAGAAAATCATAATCACTTCCAATTATAAAATGTGCCATGTTTTGGTGGTACAGGCAATCCTATTATAGTTGATATCTGTACCAAAGATCTGGAATGGGGAGAGCCTTTATATTAAAATACTAAAGTCCTATGCTCCTTTTAGCTCTTTTTTAATAAAAGTTTTCCCTCACCTCAGATAAATAGCAAGTTTCCTAAAGCTTTCAGTTGTTATCCTGAAGAAGCAGAAACATGACCATTCTTCTGATATGAAAAGTGGCAGTATAAATGGCTACAGAGGCAATATTTACCTCTAAATGTAATAGTTTTATGGCTGGGAACTGGAGGAATGACACAGTGGTAAAAGTGCTTGCCTTGCAAGCACAAGGACTTCAGTTCAATTCCCCAGCACCACATAAAGCTGGGTGTGGTGGTGCATGCCTTTAGTCCCAGCATTCAGGAAACTGAGGCAGGTGGATTGTCCTGAGTCCAGGGCTGGCCTGGGCTAGATTAGTGAGTTCAGAACCAGACTGGGCTACACAGCAAGACCCTGTCTCATAAACAAATAAATAAATAAATAAATAAATAAATAAATAAATAAATAAATAGTTTTATGGCCAAAACAGCTAATGAATGGCCCTACCTAAATTCCCATTAAATGCTAACACGGCAACAAATTAAGGAAGTGGAGGAAATTGTCTGGGTAGCTGGTATTCTAGATCTGAAAAAATTTTTTTAAAGAAAGTTTCAATCTACGGGGCTGGAGTAATGACTCAGCAGTTAAAGCATTTGCCTAGGAAGCACTAAGTACCTGAGTTTGATTCCCCAATGCCACATAAGCCAGGGTTCCATAGTAAGTTCAGAAGCAGCTTGGGCTACAGAACAAGATAAAGAAAGACAGAAAGAAAGACAGAAAGAAAGAAAGAAAGAAAGAAAGAAAGAAAGAAAGAAAGAAAGAAAGAAAAAGAGAAAGAAAGAAAAAGAGAAAGTTTCAACAAGGAAAGAAAAAAGTATCCTTTCTGAATAGAGATAGTTACATTTTTTTTCTTCTCTAGGCACTGGAAGACAGGTCAGTATTGAATACGAGGTATCATGATTAGCTAGATTAATTTTTTAAAAATCATGAATCCTCTTGAGTGCTGGTAGAATTTAATTCTGATCTGCCCTAAAACATGAGTATTAAGACCAGCTAATTCATAATTTAGAGAAACTAAAGGTATTACCCTTTCAAGAAAACACTGGAAATTTGGAAATTATGGTAACAAAAAGTTGCCTAAGAGTGTATATAGTAGGTGCTTCTAACAAATTTATCCAATGATTGAGTGAATAGAAAAACTGCGACAGCATATATATATATATATATATATATATATATATATATATATATATATATTAAGGCCCTTCTCTACTTGACTTCAAGCAACAACATAATGTCCAGTGGACTGGAGACAGCAATTTATTTGACAAGACAAAAAGTAGATATTTTGAAGTCTAGGAGTCAGCAGTCAGCAAACTACCACCACAGGACAAATTTGACTCTTTCTTTTTATTTCCTCTTGGTGTGGTAAAGCTAAAAATATATTTTTTTCATTTTAAAAAGATTGTAGAAAGGGCTGGGGGCTTATTTCAGTGAGAGCAATTGCACAGCACATAAACTGGGTGTGGTGGTATATGCCTCTAATCCCAGCACTCAGGAGGCTGAGGCAGGAAGATTTCCATGATGTCAAGTGAGGTCAGGACCAGCCTTGGCTGGACTACAAAGGAAAATACTGCCTAAAAAAACAAAGTTGTAAAAGATTGGCTGAGGTGGTATACATCTGTAATCACAGAACTCCAGAGGCTGAAGCAGTAGGATTGCCATGAGTTTGAAGCCAACTTGGGCTACATAGTGAGTTTAGGACCATTCTGAACTACAGAATGAAAGCCTATCTCGAAAAAAATAAACAAATAAAAGAAATGGGAATGTGGAGGTGGTACAATTGCAAGTTTGAGCCCAGCTTGGGCAGTTTAACAAGATTCTGTCTCAAAAATTAAAAGTCTGTCTGTCTGGGAATATAGCTCAGTGTGGGCCTGAGTCCAGACCCCAGTACATACCACAGGGGTAGGGTGAGGGGAAGAAATGAATACATGACAGATCATGTGGGACTTGTGAAGCGTAAAATATTTGTTGTCTTTTCCTTTGAAGGAAGTTTGCTGACTTTTGTTTTATGTCACTATGAGATTAATAACTTATTTTGTGCAGGAGATTAAAAAATATGGTGAAGGAAAAGGAGATATATTACCTCATCATACAGTCCTATAAACATACAGTCCTATAAACATGCATTCATTCATTTTTAAAAATAAACCTTATTTAAATCACAAAAAAGAAGCTTGTGGCTAGTGCACACTACAAATGCAAGCTTCCCTTAGAAAAGGCTGCCCAGAGCTTAGATCAGAAACAAATCTCACCAGAAGTAACAGGCAATGACTTAAGCCCTAGGAGCCATTTTTTAAAAACAGCCTGATACTGAATTGATTAGGGTAAAAGAAAGCTCAGAAGAGCACATTAAGGCTTTTAAGGTCACTCTTTAAAGAGTGCATGGAAAGAAACTGGCACAAGACACAGTTGTGGAGAAGAAAAACAGGCCACCAACACCCTAAACAGTTGGGTGTAGGGGGAGCACCTCTGAGGGTGGAGAGCCCTGCCCTCAAAGGAAAGAAGCCCAGACAGGCAGGAGTGCTTTGCTGAGGGGCCTGCGAGTAAACAAGACACCTCAGAGGCCATGGGGCTGTTAGGTTCTCCCTCACTGCCTACTTCCAGCACAGAACTCAGAGAAATTTTGGCCCCCTCACCCTCATAGCCATTCAAAGAAACCTGTCAGCTATGTCTTTAAAGTAAAGTTCCCCAATAACAGAAACATGGAAAGAAGACAAGGCAATAGGACACCCACAGAGATGCCTGAGACCCCAGGAATTTATGCCATGGACCCTGAAATAGTGGAACTCAGAGGAAAGGAAATCAGAAAGCAAATACACAAGTCATACATCCAGTTCAAATAAGATAGCCTCAAAGAAATGCAAGCAATTATCAGTGGGCTTAAGAAAAACTCACTAAACAAATAGTGGTCCTCATGGATACAAAGCTCACTGAGCGTACATAAACCAATAATAAAAAGTTGGCTGAGGTAAATAAGAAAATTTAAGATATAAAGGAACATTCTGAAACAGAAGTGAAAAATTTGAAAAGAATTCTATCTGAAATTCAGGATATGAAAACCGCACTGTCCTCCCAGGGGCACACTACCTGATCTCCAAAGCCTTCCTGTGAATTCTGGGTGGAAGTCTTCATGAACCCACAACTCTTGCACTCTGTAAGCCTGTAAAGCCAGGACCATGTGGACATTCATAAGGACTGCCACTGGATTGATCAATAGCCTGGCCTCCTTGGACAAAAACTGTAGAAGTCTTTGAGTTTTTAGATTATCAAATTCCAGGCAGCTAGACTCTGGAAGACATTTTTTTTTTTTCCTTTTTGAAACTAATCTCATTAACTTCTCTGTCTGTGCTTTTTGGTCCACCATTGCAGGCCATTTTAATCTGGCACTACAAACTTTCAATATAATTTTTCTCTGCTATTTTCCTCTCTTTCACCACAGAGTTGGCTAAAAGCCAAAAAGAGCAGCCATTTAACACTGTGAAGATTAGTCTGCTTTGAGATTTCCTCCACCAAATTAAGTAGTCCACTGCCCTTAATCTCAGTTTCAAACAAAACTCTGGACAAGGGCAAAATGCTAACAAACTTTCTGCCAGAGCATAGCATGCATGTTTTTTTAAACCACTTGCCAACACAGTTCTCTTTCCCATCTAAAATTTCTTGAGCCTGGTCTTTCCAATCCATTCCATTATCAAGTTTCTGGTCTGAGCTCCAACCAGAATCTTCTGCCCAGCTTGGATCAGGGAACTCCAAGGATTCTCCAACCAGCATCCTTAAATATTTCCAAACTCCTCCCAAAAGCCAGTTTCAATAGCTTCCAAGTCATATGGTCAAGTCATGACCCCACTGCTGGTAATATTTCTGTATTAGTTACTTTTTTATTCTGTGATAAAATACGAAACATGTACAAATTAGGGGAGGAAAGGTTTGTTTTCGCTCACAGTTTTAGAAGATGCCTGTCTATTCATGGGCATCCACCAATGAGGGAAGCACATGGTGGGGCTGGAGCTGAAGAAAATGGTCCTCGATGCATGCTGGAACAGAGCTAAGTCTGGGAAGTAGGGTGGCCCCAGAACACACCCCTCCAAGTCAAGTTCCATTCAGGTCCAACTTCCCAACATTTCACAATATCCATACGAACATGAGGCTTTTGGGGGACACTCCAGATCCAAACCAAATCACCAAGCAATGTAATCTTGTAAACAAAGGCTATTTAAAAGCATATATCCAAGATGGCCTAACTTTGTGTACCTGTAATCACTGCATTCTGAGAGACTGAGACAGGAGCAAGGCTTTATCTGGTGCTGAGGAAATTGAATTCAAGTCCTTGTGCTTTCTAGGAAAGCATGCTAATCATGGAGCTACACCTACAGTTTCAAATAAAATTCTTTGAATAAATATATTTGAGGGTTCTGGATATAGCTAAGTGGTTAAAATATTTTTCTAGCATTAGAAATCCATGAGTTCATTTCTCTAACACCACAAAAAAACCTAGCTATGCACTGTGATGCATTTCTATAAGCCCAGCACTCTGGAAGTTGAAGCAGGAGGATTTCCTTGAATTGCTGTTTGGCCTGTACTACAGAGTAAGACCCTGAGTTAAAAAAGGCATTTCAGACTTCTGGGTCAAGATGACAGCTGAGTAACAGAGCTGCACAATTTTTCCTCATAGACTCACTTAAAAAGTGAAGAATTGAGTCATAAAAACGCATGTTCAATATATCTGGGACAGAAAGGAGCACTGTAACAACTGAAAGGAGGCCACAGGAAGGTCAGAAATCCCGAAGGGATATAGAAAGCAAAGAAAAAATCCCTAGCAGCCCAGGAAGCCGCTGCAGGCTGGATGCAAACGGCTGGGAGCTGCTCGCAGCTGCAGATGGAGGAAAGCCCGCATGGGCCCAGGACATCTAATGGAGCTGAGAGAGAAAGGAGAGCCCCAACAACTGGCAGGAGGCCACGGGGAAGGTCAGAAATCTTGAGGACATATTGAAAGTGGAGGAAAACAGCAGCCGACTCTGCATAGTCCTGACCTGCCAGCACCCACAGACAACAGGCGGAGGAAAGCCCTGGGGCCAGAAACTCAGTCTGCGGTCAGCACAAATCTGGGAGAAGTGGGAATTGTCAGCAGCTGGCAGCCCCAGCCTTCGAAAAATGAACCCGCGGGTAGTGTGTACTGCAAACACAACGTGTGCTCCCCCTAGAAAAAAACCCCTGGGAGCCCACATCAGAAGCAGTGTCCGGCAGCCATAACAGGCAATGATGTCAGCAGAAACCATTAAAAAAAGGGGGGGGGGGAGCCAGAGACTGAACTCATTAGAGTAAAAGAAAGCTCAGAAGAGCACATCAGGACTTTTGGGGTCACCCTTGGACAGTGCCTAGGAAGAAACTGGCACAAGAGGCAGAGAGAGGAGAAAAGAGGAGGAAAAAAAGGGCTACTGATCCCCTGAACGGCTCAGTGAAGTGGACACACCTTCGAGGGTGGAGAGTCCTGCCCTGGGGAGGGAAGCCAGGACAGGTGGGAGAGCTTTACTGAGGGGGCCACGTGAACAAGACCCCTCAAAGGCCAATGGACTCTCAGGTCCCCCCTCACTGCCTGCTCCCAGCACAGAACTAAGAATTGTGGCTCCCCACCACTCACTGTAATAGCCATTCAAAGAAACCTCTCAGCTAAGCCTCTAAAGTGAAGTTCCTCAACACCAGAAACATGGGAAGACAGGGCAACAGGGCACCCACAGAGGTGACTGAGACCTCAGAAACTAATGTTACAGGCCCTGAACTCAAAGGGAAGGAAGTAAAAAAGCAAATGAATAAATCAAAGAACCAGTTCAAACAAGACATTCTCAAAGAAATGCAAGTACAGATGAGCAGGCTTAAAAAGGATCTTACTAAGCAAATAATGGTCATAGTGGAAACAAAGCTCACTGAGCATATTGAAGCCACAAATAAAAAGTTGGCTGAGGTAAATAAAGAAATACAAGATATAAAGGAACATTTTAATAGAGAAGTGGGAAATCTAAAAAATCTAAAAAGAAACTGAGGACATGAAAATTATATGTAATAACAGGGAAAGATGACTCAGATATTGTGAGGACTCAGTTTCAGACCTTGAAGACAAAGCTGAGGAAACAACAGAAATAATTAGGCATGACTCCAGTGTTAGAAATGAGCAAAATAGCTGGATATACCAGTTGATGGATGATTCCAAGAGAACCAATCTCAGAATTATGGGTGTGGGAGAAAGAGCAGAAGACAGCACCAGCACGACAGTAGTGCAAGAAAATTTCCCTAACCTAGGAAAAGAAATTAATTTCCAGGTACAAGAAGCTTATAGAACACCAAATAACCTCAACCAGCAACAAGACTCACCACAACATATCATAAAACCTCAGAAATACAACATAAAAAGAGAATATTAAAAGCAGCAAAAGAAAAACAGACATTCTACCAAGGCAAACGTGTTCAAATTACTGCAGATTTCTCAAGGCAAACTGTAAAGGCTAGGAGAGCCTGGAACAGGAGCCTTCAAACTTTGAAAGAGTCAACCCAGGTTGTTATATCCAGCAAAATTATCCCTTAAAATTAAAGAAGAAAAAAATTTTCATTACCAAGAATTCCTTAAGTAATTTGCAGCAACTACCACAGCGTTGCAGATACTACTTAGAGGAATCTTCCAGAGAAGAAGAGAAGGAAGCGGCACGGAAAAAACATAGAAGATAGGAAACTTCTAATCAACATGGGCAGTTGGTATAAAATCTTTTAAAATATACATGCATGAAATTAGGGATGAATAGATAGGCAAAAGGATAAACCAAATCAGGAAAAATGTTAATAGTGAAATATGAGTAAACGATATATGAAAGTTAAAAAAATCTGAAATAACTAAGTATACCTCTGTCTATTGCTTTAACTGTAGTATACTTACATGATACAGATTTAAATCTATTTAATGTAGCAAATCGATAAAGTTTTAAGCTTGTTTAATGTAGCATTTCACTTTTTTGATGTCAAGTGTAAGTTTATCCTCCTTGAGAGAGGCAGAAAGATAGACAGTACCAAAATAACTTGGAGGAAGGTAACATCTAAAGGGAAAATGTAATAAAAAATAGATTGGTATTTCAATAATTTGATTGATAATACTTCTAAAAACAGTACCAGCTGTTCTATAAAATCTGTGAAATCTCCCCACAACAGAAAAAGAAGTGGAAATCTGAACGCACCTATGACCATAAAGGATTATTGAAAAAATATATTATGTTAATGAAAACCCTAAATAATACCTAAGAAGACAGGTTGTAGGATACCCTGTTTTGAACATATTCATGGAGAATTGGTCTCTAATCAGGTATTTCTTTTTTCTCCCATTTTATTGATATGTATAGATGCAGTACATAATGTTTGCATTAATCTTGAGTATTTGTGCTTATACATATCATGGCAAAATTACAAATATTTCCACTCTCCCTTTTCAACCCTCCCATACCTCCCTGATTGGGGTTTGATTTGGAAAGGTTGTATCGATGTGTTGTGATTGGTGGCCCTAGATAAAAGCTTTCAGGTGTGTATTGTTGACTTGTGGGGCTAGGAAAAGGGCAGGGGCATGTATGCTTGGGTCAGGAGCAATTGGTAGCTTGAAGTAATTAAAGAAAGGAAGAAGAAACACTATTACAGCTGCTTCCAGGAAAAGCTCTAGTCTAGCCAGGCTGCTGCCTGCACTTTGCCCCTATCTCATGTTTCTATTTGCATTGGGGTGAGCAGCCTTCCGGTCCCTGTGTCTCTCCTGTGCCTTCACTGTTGCCCACTACCCCATGAAAGAACTGTGTGAGACCTTCTGAAACTGAGCTAAAATAAATCTTTTCTACCTTGAATGGTGGATGTTGAGCATTTTATCACTGCAAAAAGAAAGTAACTAAGATAGTCTCCCTGGATATGACTAAAGTTTCTCACTTTTGGAAGACACCTTTCCCTGGTGGCTTGATGGAGAAACCCATGGTGATGATCTTTGTGGAAGGTCACTGCAGAGATAAAAGACAGAGCTTCAGTTCAAGGCAGCCCTTGTTCTGTCCTCTGTTCTGTATTATAGGAAAAAATTTATTGTGTTTCTGTTTGTGTGCAGTACAGTTATACTATGTTAGGTGTGATTACTAAAGTAACTCTTGTACTTCAAAATTAGATATAGATAATGTTGTTTTATGGTAACCATACCAACCCCTATATTACTCAGGATTGTTGGTTATGTCTTTATCCCAAGCCACCCTACCCTACTATATAAAAATAGGGCTCAATGCCACCATAAGTAAGTTCACAGAAGTAGTGATGTAGTATTACAAAATCTTTTATTCATAAAATAAGGGGGCCTATATGCCACCCTCAGAAAAACATGCTGTTTCTATGCCAACCAGTCAGGAATCCCATGTAAAACCTTGGGCCTGGTATAAATTAAAAAAAAAAAACCCTACAACTCCAGGCTGAGTCCAAGTGGTGTCCAGATCTTTCTCCTGGTCCTTCTGAAAGACAAGTCTCATCTCTGATGTTGTGGGATCCCTTATTCTGTTACTGTTAGGTGTCACCATAGGACCCTCATCTTAAATTGCCTAGTTAATTATGTTAAACAAAGGGTCAGTGCTATCAAGGTCATGGTTTTACACTCGCAGTATATAACCCCTTGCCTATAAAAGATGAATCAAAGGTTTGGCTCATGTGAAAGAAAAAGGGGGGAATGAAAGAGTAAAATGGCTTCTCTATTGCTAACAGCTTCCTTTGCTTCTGGAATTAGTTTGCTTGCCAAAGCCATTGAATACTACTTACCCACCTCCCCACTAACCTCAGTGGCACAAAGAAAAACAAAGTAGAAACAGGCCCAGCAGTGCCCAATATGTATTGTCCAATATGCACCAGCCATATCTTGTTTGTTACACAAAATCTTGTGTGTATTGTAAAATCTGACTATAAAAACTGTAAAAATTCGGTTCAGGGCTGGACTCTGATGGAAAGGATTCTGTGCCCCAGCCTGGCTGGTCATTCTCTGGGTATTGTAATCAACCTCTCTTGATCCTGCACTTGCCCCTCTGGTCTTCTATGCAACAGAGATACCTCCCCTCCCCGGCTTTCAAGGTCTTTATATATTGTTAGTAAGCGCGAAGGCTGTGGTTTTCTATGAGTTCCTGTTTTATAAGTGCAAATGGCCTTGTGGTTTTTGTTAGCTGTAATTTTCAAGAAAATTTATAAGGTACTTTTTTTTTTTTACTCTCCAGGCTGGTGATTGAGCCTGTGAAGCTAATTGGGAAGTAAAGCTGGAGGAGCTGGAGAGTTTCTTCTGTGGGCCCACTGGAACACTATTTTCTATCCTTGCCTATGGGGCTTGTACCTCACATAGATATTCTTATTCTCTTCCAATTTTATATAAATATTACATAAAATTTTTGAGATGGGGTCTCTCTGTATATTCAAGGCTGACCTTGAACTTACTGTGGAGCTCAGGTTGGCCTTCAATTTATGGCAATCCTCCATCGACTTCCTGAGAGCTAGAATTAGAGATGTTTACCCACATGTCCAGCTGTCATGTGGAGCTGAGGGACCAAACCCCAGGGAATCACACTTCCAAGGCAAATGTTCTAATAACTAAGGTACACATCCACATTGTTTTTCTTTTCTTTTTTTCATTAGTGATGATAGAACTCAGGGCCCTCAAACTGAACCATCTTTTTCTCATTTCTTGGCTGGCTATGTCTATATAAATCTCAGGTGGGAATAATTGATTTCTTATTTTAAACTGATAACCTGGCTGTCTCCATGATTTATCTGTTTCCATATCGGAATTACACCTGAAACTGAACATAAAATGTATGCTTCTTTATTTTTTATAGCTGTTCTTTGTTTTATGAATTTTAGTATGCTGAGGTTTGGTGTAAATATATTTACAATTGATATTTCTTCCTGGTGAATTGTTCACGTTAGGAGTGTGCTTTTTTTAAATTAACACTTCTATTTGTGTGGTAATGGGATTGAATCTGGGGCTTTCATACTCAATTACATCCCTAGCTCAAATTTTGTTTTGATTTGAGATAGTTTTCCCATACTCGGTGGAACTTGTGATCCTCCTGTCTCAGCCTCTCATGCCATGAAGCCAATTTTATCATTAAAATTTTGACCTGTAAAGTTTTGAGTCATTCCCTTCCAATGCATTTGTCCTACCATGGCTCCATTTTTTTCTCAAGGGTTAGTGGTTTTGTCTATAAGACTTTTAAATTTTGGATCTACCTGACAACACCACAGTTTCAGCTGCGACACACAGGAAAAACAATGACGGTGGCAGTTCAGAATAGCCAGAAGCAAATTCCGTTCAAAAGTGATTATCCTTCAGCCTCAAACAGGTCTAACAATTGTGCAAAAAGCCTGAGTGGAAAAGGACTTTGTTTGAATTTCCAATCGGAATCTGTTCAAGCATTTGGGTTTCCCTTGTCACTCTCGCCTGGGGGGCGGGCGCAATGCCCCCTGCAGCCAATCAGCGGCGAATGGGCGGGCTATATGAACTGCCCAATCAGGCGCGGGCAGAGATCCGGGCTCTTTCCGCGTTATGGCGCCGCAGCCGGAGCCTCCGGCGTG
>PVKB01006249.1:0-68752 GCA_004027205.1 Ctenodactylus gundi | reverse complement strand
TAGCGTGACCGTGGCCTCCCATCCCCGCGTCAAGGTGGGTGCGAGAGGCCGTGGGCTGACACTGGGAAGCCCGGGTGGCGGAGCCGCGCCCCCAACGCGTGGCTGCGGCCCACGGCCACTCCCAGGCCCCGCAGGTGAGCCCCCGCGGCGCCCGCCGGGCCGGCCCTCCCAGCCCCTCGTGCTGCCCGGCCTCGGCTGTTCTCTGTCGCGTAACAGAAGCCCACAGGTGGGGTGACCTGGAGGAAATGGACGTCCCGTCAAAGTCCGGCAAGTGCCACGTCCAGGGGCCTGCAGGGGCGCCTTCCCGAGGCAGGGCCTCACGGAGCCCCGGTGGCAGGGCCGAGCAAGCCGCCAGCTCAGCCTTGTTCTCGTCTTACAGAGCCACCCGCTGTCCCCTAACGCTGATTACCTCGCGAGCACCCACCCGTGAACACCATGAACGCGGGACTCGGCCAGGTGGGGCTCGGGGCTCTCCACCGTGTGCTCCGAGCGCCCAGGTGCCAGCCAGGCCTCCCGTCCCCGTCACTGTGCTCTCAAGCTAGCCCGCCAACCCCGGGGCCTCACCCCACCTCTGTCCCACGCCGGACCTGCGGACGGTCTCCGCGCTTGCCCCTGCCGGGGCCTGGCACGGAGACATTGCGAGACAGCCTTGGCCAAATGGCTAGACTGGGCTTTGGGCCTGGGCCTTCGGCTGTGCCCCACACCGCAGAACGTCCCTCTCCAGCCCACGCAGTCCGTGAACGTGCAGCTCCAAGTCGAGCCCACCGATCCTGGCTCCACGCTGTCAGAGCCGCACAGGCCACAGAGAGCACAGAGGGCCCGGCCCTTCAGCACCTCCTGCACCACTGGGTTCGTTAGCTTCCTGGAGGCGGGCATGCTGCCTGTAGACCTGGACCAGGCAGGTCCCTGCTCTGGGAGGACCCAGGCCTGCACTGTGCCCGGGCCCTCTGGTGGTGGAGGGGACCAAAGTGCAGACTGCTGTGCCTATGTGCATGCCTGCTAGGACTGCGTCCTCCTGCCTTTGCCCCACGGCTGCCCATGCACCGTCTCCAGGGTCTGGCCCTTTTAAATTTAGCTGCAGGAAAAGGCAGCTGTGCAGGCCGGGGCTGCAGGGACAGTCTGCAACAGGGAGAAGGCGCCGGGCCGTGAGCAGTGCCGGGGGCGTTACTCCTGCGCCAGGGCTGCCCAGCCTCCAGACCGCCCAGGCCTACGGGCAGACACCCCCAGCTGCATCAGGTCTGCACAATGTGGATGCCAGGCCAAGGAAAAGGACAAGAAGGAGAAACAGGCCGTAATTCCCTGCGACCCCGCAATGGAAGAGCCTTTCTGACACTCAGCAGCAGGGAAGGGTGGCCTGGCCCTGAGGAAGTCGCTGGACAGCTGGGATCCTTTCCTGTCTGGGCTATGCAGGTGGATTTTCCAAAACACCAGAGCCTCCTGTTGGCGCAGTTGTGGTTAGACACACCGCCCGGGGAGGAGGTTGACCCGGTGGAGAGCCCTGGTGCTCCAGGTGGCCGCTGCAGCCTTCACCGACCGCCCCTAGCCAGTCCAGTCAATCCAAGGGGGGGGCCTGGGAGTCCTGGGACCGCGGGCACAGAGCAGATGGAGCCCGCATCTCCCCGCGGGGTGTCCCCTGTCTCCGGGTAGCTCCACCCCACGGCTGACTAGGAGAGGAATGCAGCGCCTGTGCAGGAGCCCTGGCAGTGGAGCAAACCTGACCCAGCCGTCCTCAGGGAGCCGGCCCCCGACACCCCAGAGGGCTCAAGAGCACAGGGCGCGCTGGGTGGGTCTGTCATCTCAGCACTCTGGGAGCCTGAGGCAGGAGGATCGCAAGTTTGAGGCCAGCCTTGGAAAATTGGCCACTTAGCAATACCCTGACTTTTGATAAAAAATAAAAATAAAAAAGGGCTGGAGATGTAGCTCAGTGCAGAAGCCCTGGATTCAGAATTAAGAAAGAGAGAAAGGAAGGAAGATGTGTAGCACGTGGGAAATTGCCGTGCTACTATAAGGAGGTAGAGAAGGCACCGAGGGCCAGGACGCTAGTGGTTAAGGCGCAGGTCCCTCCTCGCTGGGGCCACTGCTCTGGGGTGTCCGGCTCTGTCGCTGCCTCCGGCGTCTGGGCTGAGACAGCCCTGGCCCACAGGGAGCAGGCTGGCCCCTGTGAGTTGGGACTGCAGTCCGCTCCCCTTTGTCTGCCCAAGCTGGCCACCTGCCCAGAGATGGGCGAGCTTCCCAATCCTCCGTTCCTAGGCAGGTACCCAGAGTCCCCGGCTGGCCAGCAGCCACACATCCCGACACCGGCTACCAGACCCACTTACCTGTGGTGTCATGCACCGTCAAGGGAGTCAAGGGACTGTCGGCTTGCAGATACAGAGCGAGGTTTGTGTGGACTCTTGTCTCATCACGGGGCTCCGTCCTCGACCCGGGCGCCATTCTGGCACAATGGCAGACCCCCCACAGAGACAGACGGTTAAGATTCTCAGCCCACAAGAGGCCTAAGAACTGATAAGAAAAAACAGAACACGAAGAAGGCGACTTGGCAGGGAAAATGATAAGGCCACTCGTAGAGAAAGAATGCTAATAGCCGACGAGCGGAACACACAGCCCTCGGCCGTGAAGAACGCGGTGCCGCTTTTCTCCCATCTGATTGGAAGAAATATTAAATGTGGAGGACACGCAGTGCCAGCGGGCAGGGGCCTGCTGTGGCCCGACGCGCTCGTGGGGGTGTGAGCGTGAGGTCTTCGGGACAGACCTCTGTGGTGAAATTTAAAGGGGGCACGCTTTCTGGTGCAGCCGTTCTCTGGGAGGATACAAGGCTCTTCACTGGAACAAGAGAAAGCAAGAATGCACTCAGTGCCGACCAACAGGGTGATGAAGGGATGACGGGTCACGAGACCTTCCTTCCAGAAAACGCTGGGCGGCTAAAAATAATTAGCACACATCCAGGTGTCCAACATGGGGATGGCATGTGCCACCCTTTTCTGTAGCCATGTTTGAAAGAACAGACCACCAGTGAGTGACACTCAGCCCGTGGCTTGCTTGGCCTCCGGGGGCAGCGGGCCGGGAGCAGCCGGATCACTAGATGCGGCTCTGTGGCGTCTGCGTTCTTCGTTCAACTTTTTCACATTCTGTAACTCGAGTTAGTTCAGTAGAAACAAACGCTTTTATTTATTTTTTTGTAGTGGTGGCAGATCAAGCCCAGGGCTTTCATTCTGAGCTTATAACACCCCTAGCCTTTTTTTTTTTTTTTCTGACAGTCTTACTTTGTAGTCCAGGCGGATGCTGAATGCACTATGTGCAGCCCAGGCTGACCTGCTACTTGGGGCAGTCCTCCTGCATCTGCCTCCAGAGTGCTGGGATTACAAGTGTGTACCGACACTCCCGGCTGTTACGTGTTGCTGAGGGATCGAACCCAGGGCCTCGCGTTCCCTGAGAAAGCACTCGAATCACTGAAATATGCCCCCAGCCGATTTCTGTTTTTGATTTTTGAAACAGGCTCTTTCTAAGTCACTGTGTTGGCAAATTTGGGTTGAAACTGGCCTTCTTCCTGCCTCAGCCTCCTACAGGGATGAGACGACAGGCCTGTGCCACTGGGCGAGGCAGAAAGTGCTCTGGTTTGTTTGTTGTTATGTTTGGGTCATGGTCTTGCTCTGTAGTAAAGGCTGGTCTTGAACTCATTGTGGAGCCCAGGCTGGCCTTAAACACACGGTAATCCTCCTGCCTCATCCTCTCAAGTGCTGAGATTACAGGTGTGTGCCAGCGTGCCAATTTATGTGTTGCTGGGAAATTGAACCCATTCGGACTGATGAGGTGAGCCCCCGTCACAGAAAGTGTGCTTTCTCAAGTCCCTCTAAGAGGCTGGGGTGCAGTGACAGGGTTAGTGCTTGCCTAGGAAGCACCAGGCCCCTGACTCTGTCTCCCCCAGAGCAGCTGGGTGTGGTGGTGCATGTCTGTCTAATCTCAGCCCTGTGGACACAGAGGCAGGAGGACTGCGGTGAGCTTCAGGCCAGCCTGAGTCACGTAGTGAGTTTAAGACCAGCCTGGACTACAGAGCCAGATCCTGCCTCCAAAAAAGTCGTTTTAGAACCGTTGCCATGGAAACTGGCCTCACTCCCGCCATCAGATCTAAGAGTAGAGTGGGGCGGGGATGAGACTGCCCTCACCCTGGGGACGGGACGGCACTCTGTGGAGCCTCTGGCCTCCCGAGGGCGCTCTGGTGCCCACACCCTTCCTGCCTTCCGTAACCAGGAGCCCAGTGTTCCGTGACAGCTTGCCCTGCCTTGGTATCCCATGTCTGTCTCTACCCACCTCGTCCTGTCTAGTCCACAGGAGGGAGGGAGCTGGGTTTCCTGAGTGGGCCAGAGGTGTGGGGTGTGGGGCGCAGGCCAGGGTAGCAGCCGTTCTTGCAGCTGAGTGGCAGGAGGGCAGGGCCTCAGGGCACCATGCGGGGTGGGCCTTGGGGCACCCCTCAGCTGCCAGGCCAGAGTGTCTGCCCTGGGTGGGGGTCCAGGAGCCAGGCACTGGGCCAGCAGTGCCCAGAGTGAGGCGCACCAGGAATGCAGGAGCTGGGCCCAAGGTTTCCCGGTTCTAATGCTGCCCCACATGCCGCGAGTCCTGGGGCCACTGTTGAGGACCCCGTGGCATCTGCTCACGCGTCTGCTCCTGTCCCGTTTCCACGTGTGTGAGGGAAACGAGCATCTGGGACTGCCTCTGCTACTTCACGCCCCACCCCCACCCCAGTCCCACTTTTAGAAGGGCTCAGATGGGACGGCAGGGCAGAGACTGCCCCAGGGCCGTGGGCACTGTCACAGGCCAGCCTGTGCTCCTGCTTTCCTGGTGGCAGGCTGGGGCTGGGCGCTAGGAGGGAAGGGGGAGGGCTGTGCTGCGTGAGTCACAGGCTCTGGGAAGCCCTCCATCACCCAGCAGAGGACTTAAGGGGGGCTTATTAACTCTAAACGTGTATTGCTCCCATCGATCACCTGGCAGGCGGCACCGGCTGCACGGAGTGGCCAGCGCCTCTGATGGAGGAGGGCCCAGCGCGTGCAGGCGGAGCAGGGCTCCCTGGAGCAGCCCTCGCCCCTTTCCGAGGACCCCGGGCCGGAGCCGGGCCGCCCGGGAATCAGCAGCCTCCTTTGCTGCCCTCAGCACCAGCTGGCAGTGCGTGGAAATCCTGGGGTTTCGGATTCAGTTTGTCACCGTCACAGAGGGACACGTCACTTGACAGGTATTTATTGAGCAGCACCCGTGTGCCAGGAGCCGCCCGGACCCCGGACTGCTGGAGGACGGGAGGGCCTGGCCTGCCACGCTCGTCCCTGGGGCCAAACTTAGAGGCAGGACAGCCGTGAAGCCGGTGACAGCCTGGGGGGGGGGGGGGGCGGTGCAGCGAGGAAACCGGTTCCCTGCCTCAGAAGATGGGGGTGGCTTGGGGCTGGGCTGACTTCAGCGGGGGCCAGGGACAGCTGTTTAGGGAAACAGTGCTCACCCGGGGTCCAGACGCCCAGAGGGAGGTGACACGGGAGGACCGGGGTCTAGGGCAGTGAGGCAGACACAAGGAACAGCCAAGGGTCAGACCGGAGAACACGCGAGACCCAGGGGAGTGCTGAGTGGACGGCCCAGGAGCCGAGGGCGGGAGAGGGCTGCCGGCGTACGGGCAGCGATAGGCTTAGGTCACAAAGGGCCTTCAGGGAACAGCCGTCCGGAGCCTCCCAGAAGCGTAGAGGACACTAGGGGCCACCTGTCCCCGTGACTGGCCACGTGATGTCCCCCACTCGTGGCCGCAGCTGCCTGTCTTCCTGAGCGTTGTCCTCAGCGGCGTGTAGCCCTTTGCTGGGATGGTACCCCCCTCTCATACCCCAGAGCTGCCTTCCAGGCCCTGTGCCCCGACTCCCAGATGAAGGTACAGTGCCATCACTCCAGGAACGAGGGTCCCAGACTCATACCTGTCCTGGTGGTTCAGTGACAATGCAGAGGAATCCAGCACCTTCCCGACTATGGCCCTGGAAGCCATGTGTTTCAGAAAACCCCTGTCCTGGCGCACGGGGTGACCGGTTACTCAAGGTAAGCACATCACCCCCACCTAGTGACAGCGTGGGAGAACACAGACCCGTTCTGACCGACGGGTGCCCAGGGTGACAGATACCCAGGAGAAGAAGCGGGGGCTGCCTGTGAAGGGGAAGGCCCTGGGCTGAGCACCCCAGACAGCAGATGGGGCAGACAGAGCCAGAGCCAGGAGGGTCCTGCTAGCGAGCCCTGCCTTCCTCGGGCCTTGGGTCCCCGTGAAGAAAGGTCCCTCCAGCTCCAGCAAGAAGCTCTGAGTGGTTTCAAAGCAGAGCGCTCTTCAGGAGGGGCCCTTTGAGGCTGTAGGGGTCCGTGGAGAAGCTGGGGACTCAGGGGACCTCCTCTGAGCCCGCAGCGTGGTTGGCCTGGTATTTGCATGCTTCGGCGAGGAACCTGGTGCTGAAGGAGTGTGCCCCCTCCCTTCCTGGTGCAGGCTCAGCCCCTGGCTCAGGAAGACCGGGGCAGCGTCACTGTGTCCACGCTGGCCCTCCCGTTACTCACGCCCACGGGGACTGGTGAAAGCACAGACCCTGACCCAGCAGGAGCCTGGGTCCTGCAGGGAGCACCTCAGCCCTCTGCTTGGCTCCCAGGAGCACATCCCAGCACCCCCCTCAGGACACCTGCGAGCTGGCACCTGTGAGGCCCTCGGAGCTCGGCCTGCGCTGTGTCACCTGTGAGGCCCTCGGAGCTCGGCCTGCGCTGTGTCACCTGTGAGGCCCTCGGAGCTCGGCCTGCGCTGTGTCACCTGTGAGGCCCTCGGAGCTCGGCCTGCGCTGTGTCACCTGTGAGGCCCTCGGAGCTCGGCCTGCTCTGTGTCACTGAGGCTGGTTTTTTGATTCATGTGGGGCACTCCAACACAAGCCATGGCAGCAAAGCACTGGAGGCGACGCTCACGGAAATTAGCCTCCTCCTCCTCATGATGTAGGGTGTCGGTAGATACAGGACGCTGTTCGCGGTGCAGACACCAACAGACCAGGAGGAGGAGCAGAGACCAGGACTGGGCCTGCCTGTACAGAATTGCCAGACGGGTGGTAGCAGGGACCGCGGGACCGTAGGACGGTCCAGTGGCTGAGGAGTGGTCCGGGTCAGCTGGACATCCTATGGAGAAAGCCTTGGGCCCACCTCACGCCAGTGTCCGGTCAGTGAGCCCGGGCGGCCCTCTCAGGTGGCACGTACCTGTACATAGCCCTGCCCGTGAGAGGGAGGCAACGCTGTGTGCACACAAGGAGCGGGAGAGTAAAGGCACCAGAGGAAGAGGGATTCCAGGCGACAGGGAGTCACTCAGAATGTCCCAACCTCCTCTGGAGAAGAAGGAAGCCATGTTTTACTGTCCCCCAACACTATGGTGGGGAAAAAATAGCCAAGGGCGAAGCCCCCGCTGTCCTCACAGCTGCGGGCCTCAGTGCCACGGCAGCGTGAGGAAGTGGAGGGCCAGCGAGCAGAGCAGGTTCCCTCTGGGCAGGACGCCGGGGAGCTGCTGGAGCCAGTGACGGCGCAGCACGAACGCGAAGCCAGCTTCAGCCGAGGTGACCACGGCGACTCTTCTCTCAGGGTCAGGACGGGGGATGCTGGCGAGGGACACGCCTGTGAGGCCTCGGGGTACCTCGCGCGGTCACCACCCTGCCTCCGCCTGCTGGGGTGGGGCTGTGCCCGCTGGGGCTCACTGAGGCTGCCCACGCTGAGCCTGGGATGTGTGACTGGCTCTATGAGCAGGTGGCCTGCCGCTGGCCAGCGTTGTCTCTGCAGGTGTGGGTCTCAGGTCCTCACCTGTGAGGTGGGTATACTGGCTCATGGTGTACGGAGTGTCTGGGGAGCCCTCAGGGGCGTGTGGGCCCACATCTACACCAGTGGGGGCCTGTGAGTGGTGCTTATAGCTAGAGGTAGGTCTCTCTAGGGTTCTGAAATTGAGCTGGACTTGACCCCAGGGCACTGTTACTCCTGTTCATAAGTGAACAAGGACACGTAATAGTCAGAGATAAAAATGAGTTAGCCACTAGCGGGGCGGTGAGAACAGCAAGGGATGGACGCCACCACAGAGGCACCAGCTGGCTGCCGTGCCAGGGGCTGGGCTGGCAGTTCCTCGGCCACCAGCTGATGCAAGCTAGGCCCTGACACCAGCTAGGCCTGCCGGGCGCCATCTTCGCTTCCCTCTGCAGCCTGGCAGGGGAGGGTAGCAGCTCCCCACGTCAACAGTGATAATTCCATTAAACTGGGCCCAGCAACTCAGGCCTGCAATCCCAGCACTCTGGGAGGCTGAGACGGGAAGGTCACAAGTTTGAGCCCATCCTTGGCAACTTAGCAATTTGGCAAGACCCTTTCTCAAAATAAAAAATGGTCTCAGGTATAGCTCAGTGCGAAGGCCCTGGGCTCACTCTCCAGCAGCATACTGGAATATTCCCCCACATGCCCTCCACCCTCAGGACCGCCAGCTGGAGAGAGGCCATCTCCCAGCTCCCAACGTCGCTCGTGCAGGGCTCAGACCTGTGCTGCAGGGGGACGGCCACAGGCCTCTCGACGGAGCACCGCCCGGACTGGAGCGGCAGGTCTGCGTGTTCGGGAAATGGTCCCCTCCAGTTCTCTAAGTTCCAGGGGGAGGGACAATGGTCGATGGCGCCGTGACACGGGTCTGCCTGCCTCTGGTCTCTCTGCATGCAGCGCACAGCTGCAGTTTATTCAGCTAATTGAGGGGTCTCTGTAGAGCCCCGCCCTCCGTCCGCCCAGGCCCGCGGAAGGACGGATAGTGCGGTCTCCATGCCGGTGCTCCAGTGGGGAAAATAAATCAGGGTCGCTGGTGGCCCACCACCACCCCCTTCCCAGTGCATGGGAGAAGGTGACATGGCCACCTGCCTTCTGCAAAACCAGCCTAACAAGCAAAGGGCTGGCCCTGCGAAGGCGTGAATGCCGTCCCCAGAGGTTCAAGCTCAGGAGCGGCTGAGGTGCCCACCAGTGGGCACCGGGGCACACTCAGGCCGTTGTCAGGAGGCGCTCCTCCACTAATGGCCCCACTGGAGCTTCCAGTCCGTGGGCTAGGAGGGGTTCCCGGGCCCCACAGCTCCTAGCCCCCAGCCTTAACCCCGTGTTTCCTGAAGGAGGGCTCTGGGTTTCAACTCTGAGGGTGCTTACTCATGAGGTCTGGGGTGCAGCCTGGGAGTTCACATCTTAGCGAGCCCAGGTTCTTCAGAGAGGAACCCAGAGGCCCGGACCCCAGTGGGGACCTTGGCAAACCCTGACGCACGAGGGCACATGGTGCCTTTCCATCCTCTCTGTGTGGGGACAGAACAGTGCTGAGTTCATCTTGACCCCACAGACACAGGACTCTGAGCCTCCGTTTGCCTGCCTGGTGCCAGTCTCCTGGTACTCTCACCCGAGTGCAGTCCTGGTGGCAGCTCGTGCTCGCCACCGTCTGACCCGTGTTACACGCTCGGTCCCGTGCTGGTGCTGTGGGAAGAGGGGAACCCGTCAGAGGTGGGCCAAGGAAGAGCTCTCAGGCCGCTTAGAGCGTGCCCTGAGACCCTGCGCCTCCCCAGCAGTGGGTGGGTGGTTCTGGTCTGCCTGGGACCCCCAGTGGTGTGCCACCCCACCCCAGCCAGGGGCCTCAGAGCTGATCAGATGGAAACTCGGCCGGCAGGCTGCACAGTGGCGAGCCCCAGCACACCTCCTCCGTCCTGAGTGTCGGTCATCGCCGGGAGGCTGACCACACACGTCTAGGAAAGGCTGGTTCTCTAAGAAAGGTCGGCGTCTCACCAGGCCATGCTTAGTCTTTGCCCCCAACCCAGCTTGTCTTTCTAACCCAGAGCAGGGTCCCTCAGGAGGTTCCCAGCTCTCCAGTGGGTGGCACGGGCAGGAGGTGGGCGACTGCCCTGGGGTGGTCACCTGGCAGGTGTTGTGGTGAGTGCCTACTGACCTTCCAGCTGGGGACATACAGCCAGCCAGCCTGGGGAACGCTCCGGAGAGAGGCAGTGCACAGGCTGTGGGGCGTTCACTAGACTGCTGTGGTCCCTGCCGGCCTGTGCCGACCTGCTCGACCATGACACTTTATTCGAGATGTGTGCGGAAGGAAAGGCCGGAACAGCATGCGGGCGTGCCGAGAGGGCGCCTATGAGGCTGGGCAGGGCAGGACATCTTGGGGCCTGTGGCCCACAGAGACAGGGCTGCCAGCGTGGGTGAGTACATGGGGGACATGCCGAGACAGAAGGAGAGGGGCTTGGGAACAGTGTCAGGGGCACTGCGGAGGAGGGGACTCTGAAACCCGGACAGGAGGGAGACAGCCCAGCTGCGTCCCCAGAGTAGCCCCTGGGCGGCCAGGAGTGGGGGTCCTGGTTGCCAGGCAGGGAAGAGCCTGGGTACTTCCAGCGGTGCTGCAGGCCCGAGTTTCGGTCTTGCTGGGTCCCCATCACCATGGCCATGGCCACCTCTCCCCCCAGCCTGGCATTCTGTGGAGTCCTCGTTCCGGGTGAGACTCCCTGGCAGACCCTTCCAGAGCCCTGGGTCCCCTTCCCTGGACCAAACACAGCAGCACCCCCACCACGCACCGAGGACACTGGGCTGGGACACAGGGTTTCACATACCTGGACATACCCGGCACCTTCACTGCGCAACAGTGACCACCATCTTCCCAGTTCTCTCCCACTTGCCCCCTGTGTGGTCACTGTCCCCCACTGTCCCCTCCGCCTGGAATGTTTGCCCACACCTGTTCATTCCTGCACAAGAGACTGTCCACTCTCGGGCCTCCCCACGAGCCCCCAGCCACTCAGATGGACAAGTCCCGCCCCGCCCGCTGTGTGAACAGACCCCTCCGGAGGGCTCTGCTGCCGGCCATGTTGGCTCATGGCCTGGTGGCATGGACACCGCCAGCCCCACGTCGCCCCCAGGACGAGGTGTGTTGGTGCACGCTGCCCAGGGCCTGTGTCGTGGGCCAAGCCAGCCGTGTTGCTGTGGCAGGCAGCGGCCATTCTCGCCGCCCACGCTGCAGGAAGACACCAAGGCCTGGACAGGCTACGCCACCTGCCCAGTCACACATGTGGACATGGACTTCGGAGCCCGGCTCCCTGCGGCAGTCAGCCTCTGGAGTCCCCAGAGTCCCCTCGGTGCTGTCACCGGACCGAAGGGCACGAAACCGCGTGCCACTTTTCACTCACAGTGAGAGGGCTCAGGCAGTGTTGCCCTGGCCGGACCCCTGGCCGCCATCCAACCACACCAGAAGCTGGGAACCGTGCTGGAGCCAGGCCCGCCCTGGAAGGGTTAAGGCAGCCGCACTGTCGCCCTGTTGCCATGGGGACAGTTCCTGCCCTCCAGGAAGCAGGGAGAGCAGCTTCCTGTTTTGGAGAAGGCTTGAGGGTGGTTTTCCTCCAGTCTCCTGGTGGAGAGGACAGGGGCAGGAAGCGGTGGGCTGGGCGGCGGCGGTGCAGCCATGCCCACACCCACCCAGCAGCCGGGAGGGGCCTCGCAGAGGGGCTTGGGCACATCCAGCCCTGGCGCAGGGAAGGAGCCGGGCGGAAGAGGGTGGCCGCTTCCCCTGCAGACCTTGAATCCCACCCAGTGATAAACCCGTTGGCCCACCCGCCCCTCCCCCGGGGCGCACCACCCTTCCCTAGGGAGTCGGGCCGCTGGGCAGCGCCTGGGCACTTCCTACCCCACCCAACCGTTCCCGGCCTCTGCCGAGGGGCAGGGCGAAAGGCTGTGTCCGCCAGGCGCCGTCAGCTCTCAGCTGCGGGTCAGGCATGTTCACGAGTTCAGATCCAGCCTTCCTGTGTCCCGGCCTCCGCCTTCCGGGCCACCCCGCCTCCAGGCTGTCCCCCGGCTGCCCTGGGGCTCACGTGGTTTCTTACCGCGCAGTCTGGCGTGTCACCCTCCTCACACACACACACTCTGCGGCTCCCCATTCCTGGAGGACGGGTTGGCTTCCCTGCTTTCTCCCTGCGCCACGGGCCGCCCACCTCCCCCTTCCTCCTCCCGCAGGGCCACCCCTGCTGCTGCCCGGGACGCCATCCCTGCCGTCACCTGTCCCCCCGGCCCCCGACTCGCCGGCCCACGCGTGGTGGTCAGCTGAGCGCCAGGGGAGCCTGTCCCGCAGCCCTCCCACCCTCACCGCAGCCCGCCTCTCAGGGAGCCGGTGGAGGTGGGAAATGACTGTCGAGGCCGCGGGGCTGGCGAGCGGGGTCTCCAGTCTCCCCTCCCGAGCCTGGGGAAGCGGGTGTCCCCCCGTTGTCTTCTGTCACATGGGAGGGAGCCGCGGCAGGGGGTCAGGCTTGGACAAGTCCCCATACTCAAGTCAGCGGGGTCACAGCTGTGATGGCGGGGTGAGCACTTCCTCATTCCCACCATGCACGTACTGCTGTCAAAAGGCGCGCCTTCTGGAAGAGGAGCCCCCAGGGGACCCGGCCATGGGTGCGAGGTGCAAAGGTGGCCGGGGGAGTCCCTTCGGGGTGGCCTCTGCCGGGCAGGAAACGAAACTCAGCTGTCAGCCGTCCGAGCTGGGCAAGAGGCAGAGCCCAGGCCATGCCCAGCGCTGCTGCGGGGCACTCGCCCCCCTCTGCCGCCCCCTGTCCCGACCCGTGCACGCTCGCTGCTGTCTTTGGCCTCCTTTGACAGAGGGGTTCATGTGTCCAGGTTTCTGGGGGATTTGGTTGGTAACAGTGAGGCGCGCCATGCTGTTCTCAGAAACAGGCTCATTATTTGAAAATGTTTTCAGGGCTGGGGCGTAGCGCAACCGTTAGAGCGCTTGCCTAGCATGCGCAAGGCCCGGCGTCTGACTCTTCAGGATCACAGAAGCCGGGCATGTTGGCACACGCCTGCAATCCCAGCACTTGGGAAGCTGAGACAGGACGACTGTCATTTGAGGCCAGCCCGGTTACACGGTGAAGTCAGGACAGCGTAGACTGCAAAGTGAGACCCTGTCTCAGGAAACAGACACGTCTTCCTTCGTCACAAATATCGCAGTGGGCTACATGCTGACCCTCCTCAAACTTGGGTACGTGACGGCCCCATCTCCTCAGGCTCAGCCATCGCCTCCTTGCCATCCCCTCGACCAGCTCCACCGCTGCCAGCCACCACGCCCGGCGCCTTGTCCCGCGCACCATTACGACCACCTGCAACATCTTGACCAGCTGCGCCTGAATCCCACTGGCCGGCTCGCCATGACTACCACCTGCGCGGCTCACGATGGCTGGCCCGGCCAGCTCCGCCCTGTGCCGCCTCCACCGCCCGCCCCTCTCGCCGCAGTCACCTCTTCCGCGTCCCCCGGCCCCACGTGGCCGCCGCGGACCTCTCCTTCCCCGGGTCTCCACGCCCACGTCCTCCCTTCCCGCCGTCCCTGCCCACCTGTGCACGCACACCCACCACGTGTACCGGCCGCGTCGGGCCGCGGGTTGCCTACCCTCCCCCCGCCCGTGCCAAAAGCCGGAGCCTGCGGGGGCTCGGGTGGGAAGGCCCTTCGAGGGGATGGACCCCAATTTCGGATGTCACCGTCACCACCCTGGCGGAGCCGAAGCCCTGCGGCTCCTGGGGCGGCCCCTCCTGCCCCTGCCCGGGCGCCGCCCACCGCAGGGCTTCCTCCCGCGGACCCCGGAGACCCGGCGCGCCGCGGGCGGAGCCCGCACGGCTGGCACCCGGGCTGCCCGGCGCGCGGCGCCCCTCGGCGGCCACGGCCGCCCCGGGGCTGCCCCGACCCCGCCCACGAGCCCCTGCCCTCGGGGCGGGGCGGCCCGCGGCGGAGGAGCGCCCGCGTGGCGTGCCGGGGGCGGCCTGCGGCGGAAGTGCCCGGCGCCCGCCCGCCCGTCGCTCCCGGCGCCCGCCCGCCGCGGCCCCTCTGAGCGCCCGCAGGACGCCTGGACCCGGGCGGCCGGCCCCGCACCGCGCCGCAAGAAGGCGGGAGGCGGACGCGGAGGGAGACAGCAGCCGCCCGCCGCGGCAGGGCGGAGCCGCGCACCCGCCGGGACCCGCCGCCCCGCCCCGCGCCCCACCTGCCGCCCGGCCCGCGCGCTCCGCAGACGCCGACGGCGGGCGGAGGGACGGACGGACGGGCGACGGCCGGCGGGGACGCCAGCGCTCTGAAGATGGACCGGGCAGGTAGGGCTCGCCCCGCGGTCCCGGAGGGGGTCCCGCCCGCGCCCCGCCGCCGGTCTCCGCGTCCGCCGCGCCCCTGACCGCCCGGGCGTCGCCGCGCCTCGGCCGTCCAGCGCCCCGGGACCCCAGCAGCGGCCCGCCGTGCGCGCGCGGGAAGCCCGGGCGCCCCGCGTCCCCGGCCCCGCGCGCCCCCGCCCCGCAGTGCGAGGCCCACCCGCACCCCCAGCCCGGGCCACCCCGCGCCGCGCCCCGCCTCGAGGCGGCCGCGTGACCGGCCCCGAGTCCCCGAGTGGGCCCGTGGCGAGGCCGCTCCTTGGCGCGGTGGGGCGGGGGCAGCTCTGCCGAGGGGCGACCGGCCCCAACGGCCCCGCAGACAGGAAGCCACCATCTTGCCTGTCTTGGGACCATATCCTGCTGCCGCCTCTGTGGGAGTGAGTCCGGTGTGCGAGTGTGCGCGTGTGCGTATGCATGCGTGTGAGCCTGTGCTCGCCTGTGTGTGTCCTGCGGTTCTGTTTTCTGATATTGTTGTAATGAGAAGTCGTGGTGTCCGGAGTGGCCTGAGGCGGGAGATCCTACTTAGGCCGACCTGACTCAGCCTCCTGCGTGTGGGCCTGGCATCCCCGGGGCTTCAGGTCCCCCCCCCCCCCGGGCGGTTAGGTGGTGGGGTCCCCCCAACCAGCCTCACTAGGAGGGAGGCCACCTCCTCTCTTGCTGGCACTTTGGCAGAGGCCAGCCTGTTTTTCGTAAGCTCCTAACGATCCCGAGGTATAACAATGGCGCAGGGCCTTTGCCGGTTCCCACGATTTCCTGCTCGGAGGGAGGCACCCCTCCCAGGCCCTGGAGTGGAGCAGTGGGGCCCACTCAGCGGCAGGTGTCGCCCCCAGGAAGCGGGCCTAGGCAGCCTGTGGCCCAGCCCCGGGTGCCGGGGACGCAGCCCGGGAATCCTAGGGGCGCCACCCTGGGGCTCCTGGCGCGGACGGGGGTCACAGGCTCCAGAGGCCGGGTCTCGGAGCCGCCGAGCCGCCCAGGCGCTTGGTTCTGAGCCCCGGAGCAGCCGCTTTGCCTCTCTGTGCCTTTGTTTATCTGAAATAGAAAGATGTTTGTCTCGAGGCCTGTGGGTACCAGGCCCTCGCTGTGGCCCCAGGCTGCTGCCAGTGTCCTGCCCACACACACCCATGAGGGTCGCAGTCAGGTGGCTGGACGAGCGGTTCTCTACTCCCTGTCGTAGCTGGGATGGCAGATTTTATGGTCAGTGAAGGGCTCAGATGAGATTTAAGCTCAGACTCGCGAGCCTGCCCCCTTCCATACTGAGCTCCACACCTGGTAGGCACAGGGGTAGCGGTCGTTCGGTATTAAGTCTGTTGCTTCCTTGGAACTTCTCAATACGCGTGGCGAGAAAGTGGGCATATCGAGGCTCCCAGAGGCCCCCTGATGTGCCCAAGGCTACCTGGTCACCGTGTGGCCGTCAGGAGTTGGAGCCAGGCCAGCCTAAGCCCTGCCGTGGATCGCTGGGCTGGCTTTGTGCAGCTCAGTGGGACATTTCGTGGCAGCGGGAATGACAGTGACGTTAAGCCACAGGTGGAAGGTGAAACAGAGGACAATAGTCCAGCCACCTACGGGGTGTCACGGGACGGAGCAGGGGACCACAGCCAGCACAGGGTCTTTCCTGGAAGAATTAGGGCAGAGCGGACTGTGGGGTCTTCATGTGGGGAAGTCAAGGCTCAGAGAGAGGAAGGGGCGTGGTAAGGTCACACCGCCAGCCATGGGCAGAGCCCAGGACACCCCCCCCCTTCCTGTCCAGTCGCCTCCCCAAACCCCACCTCGCTGGCCTCGCAGGAGTCGGAGAAGCAGCAGGCTGGGCCGTGTGAGTGGCAGGCGTTTAATTAAAGTGGAGAGAGAATATTTGCGGTCCCCGGGCGGGGGCGGGGTGATCGCTGCCTCCAGGCACTGTCAAACGAGCCTGCCCTCTATCCCTGGGCCTCCTGCAGCCCAGAGCCAGCTCCGGCCGCCCGGGCTGATAGCGGGCATGTATCTGGTCACCCTGGGTGGCCAAGAGGTCAAGGCGAGCGCCAGTCCTGAGAGAAAGAAGGTGTGTGCTGCAGCCTCCAGTGTCCATGTGCTGCCCCACTTCCGGGAAGGCCGAGCCCCAGCGCCTTTCCGCATGGCCCACTGGTCCTGGGTCTTCGCTACGCAGTGGCTGAGACCCAGCGGCCTCCCCCAGAGGCGGGCCCAGCGTTTTCACGCAGACGCGCGCGCATGCATGCACGCACGCACAACACATAATGTTTAACTTGAACTTGCCTACCGTGCACACGTATGTATCACAGCGACATTACAATCACCCCTCCCCCCGCCCTCTGCGCCCCCCCACCCCCCGCCTCTCGCTGTCACCCCATTCGCTTCTGTAAAGTGACTGCGTGCGGGCCTCGTTTTCTTCGTGAGCAGAGCAGCGCCGCCTCTGTCGTCCTCTGGCTCTGCCACCTCTGACCTTGCCACGCCCGCTCCCAACGCCCCGTGTTGTCTTCTCCAGCAGATTAGAACCCAGCAGCCGGAACCCAGGGCCCTCCTCTACTCTCCCACCTGGCCCGCCTCCGTCCCCGCCTGGGCTGCGGGCCTCCTCGTGGCCTCAGGGCGTTGGCCAGTGCACATGTCCTGCGTGTAGCCTCGTGTCCCCATCTCGCGAGGGGAGAGGTCTTGTCCCGAGACCCTCCCCAGGTCTCTGCGGCCTCCCTGGCTGCTCCTCGCCATGCCGGGCCTGCTCCTGTCCTGGGCACCCTGCTGGCTCCCCACCACCCGCCTCTTCGCTCCCCAGCTGCGGTGCCCACTTGGCGAGGCCTCCCTGCCCCTCTGTTGTGCCCCAGTCTCCCCACCCAGCTTCTCCTCGGCCGGCAATGACGGGTAACTCCAAACACCTTTCTTCCTTTTCTCTCCCTGCCTCCTGGGCAGGCGTTCGTTTCCTGTTGCTGCCGTGTCCGAGGAGAGAACTGGGGTGAGGGCCTTGTCCGTGGCTTTGTGGGTTTGTAGGATCTGTCCTCAGGAAGTAGTTCCTGGGGCTGGACCGAAGGGAACGGAGGAGGAGCCGTGTCACAGTAGTAAAGCCCATCGTCCCTCGGCACTCTGCAGGCACTCCGAGCCCCCCATCCTTACGCACGTTGCTCACTTGGCCCTGTTCCTAGCCTCAGGTTCTCTCCATCCCACCCTCCACTGTGCCACCCGGTGCCAGGGCCCTCTGTCCCCACAGTGGAGGGGGAAGGCAGGGCCGGGGGTGCGAGACGGGTCCCTCTGGGTGCCCCACGCCACCACTGCTTCCCCGGGCCTGGGAGACATGCTTGTAGCCCTGACCCCTGATCTCAGAGGGATGGGGCTTCAGAGCTAGGCCTGCGTGGGTGCTGGGTTCTGGGCCCAGGGCCCCCGTGGGGAGGGCTGGTCCTCACTGTGTGACGCTGAGGGTGCCACTGTGGCCCTTGCCAGGGAGATCGGATGAAGGACGGGGTGGGCGGGGCACAGAGCCGCCGAGGAAGGGGATGGTCGGTTTTCGTGGCCTGTCTCATGCTCAGCTACGTCTTGGGTGCCCGTGTGAAAGGCCACCTGTTACGATGGGAAATGACCCCCCCCCCCCAGGAATAATTCCACACCAACATCTGAGGTGAGGTGGGAGGACTGGGTGTAGGGTGGGCAGAGGCTGGGAACATGGGCCCGGCAGAGACAGGCACCGTGGGGACAGCAGAACCTCTGCTCCCTGGGCTACGGGCCTGTGCTCAGCACCTTCCACACGCACGCTGCACCCATGCGAGTGTACCCATCTGGCAGACAGGGGAACAGAGGCTCAGCTCCATATCGTATCAGCGACAGTGTCAGGATTTGAACCCAGATTAGCTCATCCTCGAAGGCTTTCTCGGCTACTCCACACTGACCGGTGGTTGAAGGGTATCTGTTTTTTCCTTTGATGGGGGCACAGGGCCACGCTCTGTAGTCTGAGCTGGTCCTGAATCACTGTGTACCCCAGGCTGGCCTTGGGCACACAGCACCTCTCCTGTCTCAGCCTCCCAAGTGTCAAGTGTAACTTTTTAATCTCCAAATATTTGCTTATTTTTGCTATTTTAGACAGATATATTTCTAAAGGTGCACTTGGTTGTTTAAGGAAACGGAGTTGAATAATCACTTTCTGTGGAGGACGCGGTGTTGATCCCTGGACACCAGGCGTTGGCCACGGCTAATGCTGGTGGCGAACAGCGTGGAGTGGGCTGGGCTAGGCTGTTCAATCTCTATGTCTGTGGGAGCTGGGCCTCTGCTCCCCGCTGCCTTGGCTGCCTCACCAGCGCCTCGTGGTTTGGTGCTCCTGCTCGGCCGACCCTGGCCCGCCCGCTAACACGTGTGGAGCCTGGGTGTTGGGCCTAGAGGGACAGCAGTTGTCCCACTGCCCGACCCGGAGTCGACCGCTCTCCTGAGCCGTGCAAACATGGCTCTGAGAGCTCAGCCGTGACCCAGAGGCCTTGCTATGTCCAGGCGTGACCTAGGTCTTGGGTGTGGATTTGCTGTAGAGCGCACATAGGTGAATGAGAACCCCAGGAACCGTGCGCAGCAAGGGGCCCCGCTGTGAAACCTTGGCAGGCTGGGAGGCCCTGTGCCTGTCCTGGCTGGCCCGTGGTGGGAGGAAGGCCACTCTTTGACTTTCAGGGACTCTTGGGGGGGAGGTCAAGGGGTTTTAAAGGTTGTAGGTGGGAGCGCAAGCCCAAAGTAAAGCATAGCCGGCCGGTTCACAGAGTGGGGGAGCCGTCTTCAGTGTCCCTCACAGATTGTGTGGAGGAGGTTCTAGGTGGAAATTCAGTAACTGTGCCTTTTGTCCCTTTCTCTACTCTCCTCCTTCAGACTCACCCAAGCCACCGGTCGCTCCCAAGCCAAAGACAAGCGGTCTGTTCACACCAGCGACCGTCCCCAAGTCTCCAGCCTCTGCCCAGCCCGAGGGTCTGCACAGCCCCAGCTGCATGTCCCGGGGTCCGAAGCCCCCCATCGCCCCAAAGCCCCAGCTGGCCGGCGGCCTCCTCAACCACAGCCTGGCCAAGTGCAGCAACGGTGGGCTGCTGGGTGGGTTGGGGATGCCCCTTGGAGAGCACCAGGCACACATTGAGGGCTCTGGGTCTGAGACCGATGAGGAATGCGCTGCGGTCCCAGGGGCTGCGCTGGGTGAGGACGCAGCTGAGGACGGCAGGGGGGACGGCCCCGGGGAGGAGGCCCCGGAAGACGAAGGCGCCCGAGAGGACCCGCCACCCCTGGCTGGAGAGGCACTGGGCAGAGAGGGAGCAGAGAGCCTGGAACGTGAGGCAGAGGAGGAGGCGGACGGCGGCCACGGCCTGGGGCCCGGGCAGCAGGCACCCCTAAGCAGGGAGGAGGGGCAGCTGCAGGGAGACTGCGTCGTGGACGACCTGGAAGGCAGTCAGCGTGGACACACAGGGACCCCACTCGGGCCCGAGGAGCTCGCCACCTCTTGTGAGGATGCTTTGCCATCTGGGACCCCTAAGGCGGCCTCGGAGGAGAGAGAGGGAGGCTGGGATCATGTGACCCCTGGGCCATCCAGTGAAGGCGGGGATGGTGACAGGCCAACCCAGGACGCCACCCGCAATGTCACAGAGGCCGGCGAGGGTCCCCCCGAGAGCGAGCTGGTCCCAGAGGCCCTCGAGGTCCCTGCGGAGGAGCAGGGGGAGGAGGAGGGTGCCGCAGGCGGTGGGGACTGGGTTAGCCAGGACGAGGCACCCGGCTACCATGAACCAGCTGATCCGGGGGACCTGGCTACAGCCAGGCAAGAGGCAGAAGGCCATCCGGATAGCGAAGATCCTGCGGGAGACGACCCCGCTGAGGACAGCTGCCACATCATCCCCTTCGAGACTGGCAGCTTGGAGGACCTGGCTCCCGCCCTGGCAGGGGGTCCTTTCCCACTCCTGCCCACCGAAAGCACCTCGTTTTGCAGCCGGAGCTGTTCTGCATCCGAGGCGGCAGCCGGTGTGGAGCCGGAGCAGGAGCCCCCTGCGGGGGCCGGCGTCCCAGGGGTCCCTGGCGTCGAGATGCTCGATGCCCGGCAGGACACTCCGGAGGACACAGCTGCGGAGGAACCCGCGGCACCTGGGGCCGTCAGTGGCACCACACTCACCGCCACCCCGGGCATGGGGGTCGGCTGGGCCCGCTGGGAGGAGGACACAGCTCCATGGGACGTGGGGGATGGGCCGGTCTCTGAGGACAGGAACACGGCCCCAGGAAACTGGCCTCTCACTGCAAAGTCAGCCGGCGGCGTCCCTGAGACTGTCCTGGAGGAAACGGGCCCAGGAGCTGCTCTCTCGTCTTGGGATGCCAGCACGGCCCCTACGGCAGCAGGAGGGCCGGCTCCATCCCCCGTGGCCGGGCACAGCCTGGCCTTTGTCCTCCACCCGCGCTCTTTCTCCATGGAGACCGCCGAGCCCGAAGGGCCCGGGCCGGATGGACGCCGCAGGAAGCGCACGGAGGACAGCCTGTCGCTGCCCGGCGTGGTGGGCTCCTCCGGGAGCTTTTCCCAGGGCTCGCGGCCCCCGGGCAGCGGCACCTCCACACCCTGCTCTCTGGTGGACATCCCGCCCCCCTTCGACCTGGCCTGTGTCACCAAGCGGCCTGTCACCAAGAGCTCTCCGTCCCTGCTGGCCGAGAGCGAGGCCCCCGACCGCAGTGCCAAGAAGAAGAAGTCGTCCTTCAAGCGCTTCCTGGAGCTGACCTTCCGGAAGAGGACGGACAGCAAGGCACACGGGGACACTGGCCCGTCCTCCTCCCGGTCCTCGTCCGAGTCCAGCTACCACGGGCCGCTGCGGCTCCTGGAAGCTGAGCGCAGGAGCCTGGGCAGCTCCCCAAGGCTCCGGGCCGGGCCCGGGAAGCCGCCTGCCGCCCTGCTCTTGCCCCGGGAGGGCAGGAGGAAGGGCGTGCCCCTCAGCAGAACCGTGTCCAGGGTGGAGTCCTTCGAGGACCGCTGCCGGCCACCCTTCCTGCCCTTGCCGCTGACCAAGCCGCGCTCCATCTCCTTCCCCAACGCGGATACCTCTGACTACGAGAACATCCCCGCCATGAGTTCCGACTATGAGAACGTCCAGCTCCCGCCCCGGTGGCCGGCCCGGCCCGGCACTTTCACCAAGCTGTTCGAGGAGCCGAGCCGGGCGCTGTCGCTGTCCCCCGCCAACGAGAGTGATGGCTACGTGGACATGAGCAGCTTCGGCGCCTTTGACAGCCAACGGCCAGGCCCGGAGCCGGAGGCTGAGAGGTACGGGCACCTCCTTCCTGGGTGGGTGACGGCGGTGGTGGGTCCCCCACCTGTTTGGTACCAGGGGCCCCACAGAAGACCGCTTGTCCGCAGATGTGGGACAGGGGCAGCGTTGGCCTCTGCCTCGACGCTACCTCAGATCCCTGGGCATGGCTTGCCGTAGGGAGTGCGGTGCCAGACCCCTGGCACATGCCGTTCAAGGTGGGGTCGCGCCCCTGCGAGATTCTGATACCGGGGCTGGTCTGCGGGGAGGAGGAGCTCGGGAGCCCACGGGCAATGGGGCGGCTCTGAGCACAGGCGGGGCTTCGCCCGCCCATCTGTCCCCCCCCACACACCCTGCTAGGCGGCCAGCTGGCCACGTTGCTGTCTGTGGCGGTGAGGGGCAGCGCAGGTGCAGAGCACGGAGCTCACTTGCTTCTCAGCGGTGGCCGCTCCCTCGGGCTGTGCGACAGGGGTGGGTGCCAGTCTGAGCCTTGGTTGCTCCCAGTGGAACGGACTCACGCTGCCTCAGAGCAGAGGGGCCAGTGTCAGCGCAGACTGTCTCCATGAAAGAGACTCCGCTGCCGTGTTCTCTGTGAAAGTGATCGCTCGGGGTCTGGGTCCCACGCCCCAGGGAGGGGGCTTCCCTGCGTCTCTCTGGGAGTGTGACTGCGAGAGAAGGCTCTAGAATCTGCCTAAATAAGTGTCTGTCATCCAGAAAACACCCCGAGTCGAGACTGAAGGCTTTTTGTGTATAAACGTCCGCTGTGTTCAGTAGGGAGGTAGAGAAGACAGTGTACGTAAAGTGTTCAAAGCGCAAAGAGCCCTGAGCTCCCTGGGGCGCAGCTCTCCCTCCAGGAGCTGGGTGTCCCCAGGCGACTTTGCTTTGTCCTGGATGGACTCGCTTGGGGAGTGGGCAGGGTGGGGTTCCCACCCCACTCCCTGGGCAGCGGTCAGGGCCAAATCTTGTTCCTGGCCTGTGGCGGGGAGTGCAGCGTCCCTCAGGGCTCCTGAGCTGAGCGGGCGCAGGCGGGTGGCCGGGCTCTGGAAGGGTGTCTGGCTGGCTCCCTCTCGCGTGTGGGCATGAGCCAGCGCTGGGAGGTGCACGGGGGTGGCCCGCCTCCCTGGCGCGTAGCGGGGGCGGGGCCTGACTTCCTCTCTGGGGGCCTCTGCGCTCTCCCCACCTGCCCCCTCGCCTCCCTACTCCACGTCTGGGCAAGGCAGTTTATTAGTTCTTTCTGAGCCGAGAAGATTGATTTGCCGGAGAAGGACACCAGCCCCACCTGAGAGAGATCAACCTGAGGAAGGAGGCCTTGGTGAGCAGCGTGGGCAGAGGGTGACCAGAGGGCCCCAGTAACTCTCGTGGGGTCTGGCGTGCCCGGCCCTCCCTGCCTCCTGGTGCTGCTGACCCCGGGCCGGGCTTTGGGTGTGCGGCAGCGCGCATCCTGCCGATGGCCGGCACGCCAGGTCTGGTCGCACAGGCTACCCGGCCGCTGTGTGGGGCCGCTACCCCACGCTGTGTGGCTCCCTGGAGCTCCTCCACCGTTGGGCCATATCTGGCGCCCGTGGGGTGGTACCCGTGCTCCGGCTGCTCGGCTGTATGCCAAGCTCCTGCTCCCCAGTTCTGTATTTGTCCAAAAAATCTCTTTAATTTGTTTTGTTTTCTAAAAACTGCCCTTTGGATCAGACTAACAAGATAGCAAGGAAATAAAGTGGCAGAGGAAGTGCCGAGCCGTGGCCCTGGCTGTCGCTGGGTGCCAGGCCACGCGCCCCTTGCTCCGGATCGCAGCTCGGGTGCTGGCTAAAAGGCAGGCTGAGTTTCGGAGTGGTTGCTCCGCCGTGTGCTGTTTTGCCGAAGGGCAGACGACTGGGATAACCCCCCGTGGAACTGTATCCTCAGTCAGGGGCAGAGATTTCACCCACTTCCTGCCCACAACGAGAAAGTCATCCCTGCTTGGGGTGGAACGGGCCCAGGCGAGAGGGCGCGCGCAGGCAGGGCCCCGGCTCACCGCGTGGTGCTGGGCGTGCAGCAGATGGGGCTCGCTGGCAATCCCTTCCTCCCTCTTGGCTTGTCCTGCCCGGCCTTGCCCTGTGGAAAATTGCAGAGAGGATCAGAGGCAGAAGCCAAAGTATACACCAGTCTCAAGGAAGGGTCGGTGCAGGGGACCTGAAGTCAGAGCCTGTCCCCCGGGGGGCCTAGCCCTAGCGTCCCCTCACCCGCCTCACGCCCACTGCCTCTGTGAGGCTGCTTGCTCTGTCTCTTTTGATAAAACCGTGAGGGAAACTTGGTCACGTGGGAGATGGAGCGACAGGGCACTCACACGGCGCCTTCCGTCTTGCTGGAGAGGCCAGCCGCCGAGCCGAGCACCTGCTCTCTGCGAACCAGAAGGCACCAGGGTGTCTGAGGACAAAATTGAGGGCTCCCAGGAGGGTGGGCATACCTGCCAGCTGGGATTCTACATCACTTAAACGCGAGTCCTCTCCACCCACGTGCATCCCCTCAGGGGACAGAATCACCAAATTCAAAGGCCTTGGTGATCCCGGAGGGGGACCCCAGAGAGCTGGGGGTCTGGCGGACACCTTCTCCGGCAGCAGTCTGCTTATGAGTTGTGCTGTGCTGGAGAGGGTCAGCAGCCAGCCTCACAGCCCGCCGGAGAGGGCCCCGTTACCCTGGGCCCGCCTGTGCTGAGCACGTGAGAGGGAGCCGGAGAGCAGCGAGTCCGGCGGCGTAGTGAGATCCTGTCTCAAAATGTAATAACAGGGCTACTCTGGGTGAGGCTGTGGGTGAAGCATCCAGTATGGGAGAAGAAAACGTAACGAGACGTCCTAAGAATTCAGGCGTTAAAGGAGAGAGCCCAGGAGTAAACTCTGGCCAGGGCAGTGACCATGTGTAGGGTCTGGACCAGGGGCAGCAGGTGCAGTCCAGTACCAAGGACCCCCCTGCCCTACCCCTCCACCCCAGGAGGCAGGGAGGTGGCATCTTGCTGGAGTGAGTCCCCGAGACCAGGAACAGCAGTGGCCCGCGCCGCCTCCCCCGTGGGACAGAGGTGATCTGCAGCCTAATCAGGGTTCCCGTGAGTGCAGGATGAGGCGGTGGCTGGGCCGAGGGACCCGTCGGGGCCTCTCTGCGTGCAGAGCCAGGCCTTCCCACTGCGGCTGCGCGTTTGACAGATGAGCCCACGCAGAGCGTTCATTAAGTCTCACGGAATGGCCCTGGGACTGCCATAAAAGTTATTACGGTCTCAGAAGCGTCCCATCGTGGCACGGAGGACAGTGGTGCTTGTTGAAAGTGACTGATGAGAATATCCAATTTTTAATTTTCTGATTTAAAATAAGACCGTCTGCAGCTGTTTCTTTTAGCAATAATTTCTAATTAAATGCAATAAAATGTACAGGGTAGGACCCTAATAAAACCGTGTCAGGAGCACATTTACTGCCACAACGCCAGTGCTGTATTAATATCCTCAACTTTTTTATTTCTACTTGCCAAGCTATAATGTTAAAAAAAATCCTTATTACCTGTTAATTACATGGTGATTTTTTCTTCATAAAATCAGGATTTCCCCATGGGTGGTAGGAAAATAATTCTTGCTAGTAGAAGGCAGTCTCACTGAAGGAGGCCCGCGGCACCTTGTCAGCCCCAGGGCCTGATGCCATCTGGACCCTGGCACAGCGGGAGCCCCTTGTCTTGACCAAGACTGGATAATCTCGAGGTCTCGGCCTCCGTCTCCCTGAGCCCATAGGCACGAGCTGCCCGCAGAGAAAAGGCCCCTGCGCCCCACACACCCCTTCAGCACGCGTCACCATGCCGCTGCGTGCTGGGCTACGGCAAGTGCTCGGCCTCCGGTGTGGCCGCGAAGAGTCAGGTGCGTCCCTCCCCCTAAGGGGACATTCTCGGGGAGAAACAAACGACAAGCACGTAAGCTGAGACCCGCGGAGATCATTGCAGCTTAGGGAAGAGAGAGAGAAAGCGTGCCGTGACAGCAGGCGACGGGCAACAGAGTGAAGGGAGCTGCGCTCGGCACGCTCGTCCCTGGGACAGAATCTGCTGCCCACAGCCGACAGCAGGAGCGGTTGTTGGGCTCACGGTTGCAGAGGGCTCAGTCCACGCGTGGTGGACTGGCTCCGGGATCGGCACAGGGGCGTGGTGGAGCAAAGCCGCTGGCACCGCAGCAGCCGGGAAGCCGCGAGAGCAGGAGGAGTTGGGGCAGGAGCACACCCGGCCTGGCCGTACCTCGCAACTCGCGTCCTTAGACCAGCCCCACCGCTGAGCATGAGATTTCTGGGTACATTCTAGATGTAAACCGGAACATTCTACGCGTCGCCCCCCAGAGACTCGTGTCCCTCTCATTATGTGAGATGCACCCGGCTCATCCGCAAGAGGCACCAGTCGTGAGAGTCCGGAGTCTCCTCAGACTCAAGGCCACTCTCAGCTGTGAGACCCTGTAAAAGTAAAAAAGGATGCTGGACGCTTCCCTCAGTGTGTGATAAGCATTCCGTCCCACAGGGGGGACAGAGGGATAGACAGGAGTCAGACGAAAGCAAGGCTGACACCCAGCAGGGCTGGCACGACACCCTGGCACCCTGCGCCCAGCACTGGGGCGACGTGAGCACCTGCAGGTGTGGGCGGCTGTCCTGCGGCACTGCTGGCACAGCTGCTCGCAGCCCACGTGCCTGGCTCCACTTGTGTTGGGGGCTGTCTTCAGCAGGGGCTCCGTGTCCCAGTGTCTCTGACTTCCCAGGGTCTGCACAATACCTTTGGGTTCACTGTCACAAATTCCCCGCCTTCTCATGAGGCGCTGGCAGGGACTCCCAAACCTCTTCTGAAATCCGTATGGAAGGATCTGTGACCCAATAACTCTTAAGCACACACACACACGTGTGTGCACATACATGTCTGTAACACTGGCACCATGTCCTGGCAAGCGCCACATCAAGTGCTAAGTACCTGAGTCCAATTTCCCAGCACCACATGAGCCAGATGTGGATGCGCATGCCTGTAACCCCAGCATTCAGGAGGCCGAGGCAGGAGGACTGCTTTGGGTTTGAAGCCAGCCTGGGCTCCATAGTGAGTTTAGGACCAGCCTGGGCTGCAGAGCAAGACCCTGTCTCAAAACAAACAAACAAACAAACCTGGCACCAGGTGGATGACATTAAGGTCTGCTGCCAGTCTGACCAGGAGGCCGGCTCCTGGGACCATAGATGCAGCCATCTCTGAGCAAGGGTGATCTGGGTTGGCGAGCATTCTGACATAGCCACTGCTGGCCCTGTGGGTGGAACGGACTGAGGGGAGCCACCAAGAAAAGGTGCCTGGACATCATGGGGTACCCCAAGCCCGCTGGACTCAGCTGCCTTGTGTGGGGTGATGGCTTTCCAGCCATGGCAGAAGGTGGCGGCTCTGGGTGGCTGGAGAGTCCAGTGTGAGGGGTCCTGGGCGGTTAACACAGGCCACAGGACAGGGTCAGGGATCCCAAGGTGCGTTCCAGGGCTGGAGGGCCGGCCCGAGTCAGCTGCAGCTCTTCCCGTGCCATCTGAGCCCGTACAAGTGGGTGCCGCGGTCCTGTCTCCCTGAGCTCTTGTGAAGGGGCAGAGAGTGCACAGGAAGGCACCTGTCCCGCACCCAAGGCTCCTGTTGTATCCCATCCTGTCCTGCCTGGTTCCGCTCTGCTGCTAGGAACCATGGCTGCGTGTCCGGGGTTCTGTGGGTCTCGCCTCACACCTGGCTCCGTTTCAGGCCCCTTCTGCATCCCTCTGTGTGTCTGGAGCCTGCACGTTGGCTGTTGTCCTGAGGAGTGGACTCTCCAGGTGGAGATGTGGCTGGTCTCTGCGTAACTGGACCTGTTCCCCCTGTATGTGGGGCTGGGTCGCGTCCCTAGAGGGAACCAGAGGGAGATTCTTCCAGGCCAGAGCCTGGCCGGAAGACGTGACGCTGAGACCTGGCTTTCGTGATTTTAATGAAGAGCACACAGAAAAGTGAAAGAGAACCTGCCTGAGGGAGTCTGTTCGGGGTCCTTAAGCTCTTTTGTCCTCCATTACAGGAGCTAAAAAAGTCCTGAACGATGTGTCCACGGCAGGCAGTGGTGAGCTCCCAGTCATGGTCAGTAATTAAATGAACAGGAACAGTTATTAGAGTCTGTCACGAGGCGGAGAGGCCAGGAGGCTGAGCCTGTGGGGTCCTTCTTGGCCAGGCAGGCTGGTGGCTACTCCAGACCCTGTTCCAGCCACCCCTGAGGTAGAGGCCTAAGGAGATTCTGAGGGTGGCTGCGAGGGGCACCTCCTGGGGCTGAGCTGCACCTTCAGGCAGAATCCTCTGAGGTGCTCCTGGGAGGCAGCAGTGGCTGGGAAGGGGCATGTGGCCTGGGGCCTGGGAGTCCAGGCCTGGGGCGCTGATGGGGTAGGGATGTGGGCACGGGCCGCTCCTCGCTTCCTCACGGTTCCAGATTTTCTCTTTGTCCCAGTGGAACCTTACTTGGAAGACCTTCCACCGTGGAAGGCTGGGCTATTCTATTACAATTCACGTTCATAAGCTCAATTCTCAAACACTTAATAGGAAGTCAACTAGCAAGACTGTCAGGAAGAGTACAAATCTTAAAAAGTGGGAGTAAGGGTCACAGTGACCCCCTGAGCCCAGCGGGGGTGACAGTTATGTGAAGTGGCCCACATGGGGGGAAGAGGACTCTCTCTGGTCAGACACTCTGCCAGAACCAGCTGCATGTCTTGAGCAAATTAACCTCTCTGTGCGTCATCCTCTTTGTGGAAGATGACATGAGTGACCTTGAGAAGTTGCGAGGACTGAAGTTGTTGTGTACTGTGGCACTGTGTCCACGATGGGGTGCGGGGAACTCTCAAGAGGGTTGCTTAAGGGTCCAGGGGAGCTTGGGCCAAAACCTTGCATTGGCTCCCCCGGTACATGCAGAATGCAGTTACAAGCCTTTTCCACCAAAAAATTTAATCCACAGTGGACAGAAGTGGATCAAGGGGATCAAGTGTTCAAGGGGATGGAGTCCACGTGTATCAGGAAGCAATTTTTTCCTTCCTTCCTTTTTTTTCCAAGACAGGGTCTCACTCTGTAGCCCAGGCCAGTCCTGAGCTCACTGTATAGACCAGTTTGGCCTTGGACACAGGGCAGTCCTCCTGCCTCAGCTTCCCAAGTGCTGGGATTACAGGAGTGCACCATCTTGCCCACCTTGCTGTAATGCTGGGGAATCAAACTCAGGGCCTTGCGCTTGCCAGGCAAGTGCTTTAACCACTGTGCCATTCCTCCAAGCCCAAGAAGTACCTTCAAGGGAGAATGCCAGTTGGATCCCAAGTTCCTGGAGAGTTGATGCACCCTCCCCTGTCTGGCCCACAGGAGTAGGAACGAGGTAAAGGAAGGAAAGAGGAGGCGGAGGCTGTGGCCACCCTGCCCGTCGCCCGCAGGTGTCGTCCTTAATCCTCCGCCAGCTTTGCAATGCCGGCCTTCTTGGCCCCGTAGTACAGGTGGGGCGAGCAAGGCTCTGAGTCACCTGGTGGCCGAGGAGACAGTCCGAGATACAAGGCTCAGATCAGCACCCAGAAGGTCCCCCAGGGATGGGCGGGCAGGGGGCGAGAGGGCATGGCAGGCAGATTGCCCCCATGAGTCCAGAGGTTGTACCAGAAACACCAGAAGGGTCAACACGTGACAGAGCTGTGCCATGTAACTGACTGCCTGTGCACAGCACTTCACAGTCTACAGAGCTTTGTGAGCTCGTTGGTGCTGCTGGTTCTCCAACGACCGCTCTTGGAGTCTGCCTGGTGCCCTCTAATGCCAGTGTCAGCAAAGCCCTGCGGCGGGGCAGGGGAGGTTAAAGGTGGGTGGAGCGGGGGAAGCCATTTCCTGGGACCCCGGGGCTCTCCTGAAGAGGGGTGATGAGGGCAGAGTCCGTGGTGAGCGTGGTGCAGGCCAACAGGCAGCAGAGGGGCCTGTTCTTTAGACTGCCTGTCCCCGCAGAAGGGAGCAAGGGTCCCCACCCTGAGACCTGAGGATTTGAGGAAACCAGGGAAGGCGGGTGGTGGCAAGTGAGAGGGGCCGGAGACCCCACAAGGTGCCCAGGGTCAGAGTGGCAGAGTTGGGCTGACAGCTCGGGCATCTGCTGCCTCCTCCTGGGTGGAGCAAGGGCAGAGCGTAGCAGGTCCCAGGCCTGCTGGGTGCAGCTCTGGGGACCGCAGACGTGGTGGTCTGGCCGTGTCCTCCCAGAAAGCACCTATGAATGGTGCTGCTGGTGTTCAGGGAGGACGCCAGTCCCAGCCCTAATTTCCTGGCCAGCTGGGGCACGAACTCAGGGCCTAGCCAGCTTTGAGCAGTAAGTAGGAGGTAAGTTTAACAGCTGCTTGGCAGCTGGACCAGAGCCTTGGCTCTCGTCCCCCTGGAGAAGGGAGGCTACGGGGGCACAGGCTTTTGGTGAAGGATCTGGTCAGCCTCACATGTGTCCCTGAAGAGGGACCCTCAGCTCAGGGCCCCTCCTCACAGTCATCCCCAGAGAGGGGACCCTCAGGTTGGGCATCTGCCATAGCCCAGGTGACAGGTGTCTACTGGCTGCTTCCAGGTTTAAGCCCCTAATCCACCGTAGGCCTGTAATCTGTAATCTACCACACCCCTGTCCTCTCTACCACATGCCCAAAAACCCACCCTGCAGACCAGGCCGCATCTCCTAACAGCACATGGTTCAGTAGATAATCCGTAGCATCCCAATATGTGAGACTGGGGGAACATTCCACATCCAAGCCACAATAACCTGTCAACAACTGTTGGAGCTCGGGTGGACGACTTGCCACACGCACCACACTCCGGTGATGCGGCACGAGGCCCGACCTTGCACTGTTTGCGCTCTTCAAAACTCCTTGTGTGGTGTAACGTTCGATCCAGATGCCACTGCAAATCAGCCCCTTGTTCGGTTTTTCACCTACAAAGGCAGATCTTTCTATGAACAAGGAATTGTGAAGCTCAGTGAAAGATAGCGAAGGTTATAGATCAAAATGGGCAATATATCGTTGCTCGATTTTTTCCTTTACGTAAGTAAATGGCCTAAGAAAAACGTAGAAAGATACATCGCACAGTGGACCCAGTGTTTCCACTGTTGCAATTTAGCAGCTTAAAAAGACACCCATTTTTTTCCTGGTCCTCGAGATCAGACGTCCGGTGGGCTCTGCCTAGTTCTTAGCCTGCAGTCTCATGAGGCCAGAATCCAGTGTCAGCTGTTGTCGGGGGACGGGGCTAGAACCGTGCCCCTGACTTAGTCTGCTGTCTGACTTCTGGTCCCTTAGCATTGAAGCCCTTGTTAACTCCTGGCCGTTGGTGTGGCTGGCCCTCCCCGCTGCCCAGGTTCTGCCGCATGCTTTCCTCATGACCTCTCCCTGTGACCTTTCCCAGTGGCCCCTCCCTTGGCCTTTCTGAGGTCCTTCCCTGTGGCTCCTCCTCATGGACTTTCCCTACGACCTCTCCGACAGCAGGGGCCGAGCCTTTCACAGTCCTGGAATCTCTGACTCCAGCTAGGGAATGCTCTTGGCTTTTAAAGACCTTGAGGTTGAGTTGGGCGCCTCCAGATAATGTAGGACAATTTGTGACTTCAAGTGTTTACAAGGTACAAGGTCTTTATTAGTTCTGGGACAAGGGTGTGGACAGTCTTGAGGGCCCTTCTCTATTTGCCATGGTCCCCCTCTGACCGCCAGAGGTTCTCATCCAAGCTCAACACAAAATTCGCTCCTTCTCCAGAGGGTCCAAGTCTCATCCTGTGGCAGTCTCTACTCAACAACTGTCATCTGAGTCTTGCAAGTTCAAAAATTATAAATCCCGTGACCTGAGTCACCAAAGCCAGGTACGGCAGGCTCTGAGTACAATCCATCCTGGGCATAATTCTCTTTATTAGTTGGCTTTTTCTCACTGGGGCAAAATATTGACATACTTGACTTAAAGAAGGCTCGGTTTCGTGGGTTTCAGTCCAGTATTGGCTGGCTCCAGAGCAAAAACAGCATGGCGGAAGGTGGGATAGTGGCACTTTCTAGCAGCCAGGAGGTAGAGGGGAGGGAGGAGCTAGGGACAAGAGTGCTCCCTCCCCGTCATGTCCCAGGGACCTGCTGCCAGCTAGGCCCCAGCGCCTCTCAGTGCCTTTAGTAACCGTGAACTTCTCAGTGGATGAGCCGACTTATCCATGAGGCACTGGTCTGTCACCCTCCTAAACCCCTCGGAACACAGGAGACATTTTAGATCTAAACCGTCACATTCTCCGTAGGTGAACGTGGGGTAACTGAGAGGCACGTTATGCTCTCAGTTCCAGTAATGGGGCTGCCAGACATCCCAACTCAGGCAGGGAGAAGACGGGAGGTGCAGAGCAGTTGGGCATATCCTGTCCCCAGACCGTGGGACCCGAGGCCTCAACCCCTCCATACTGCTGCATACCCGTTGTCATCATTTGGGGCCGTACTGGGGTCTCAGGAGAACACGCTTACACCACTGTGGGCCAGCTGGTTAGAAACAGTAGGCAGTCTCGTTGAAATGTAGCAGAGAGGACCTAGGCTGGATGGTAGGGTGGTGTTTGACGCACAGAGGGTTTGTTACGCCAGAAAGGAGAAGCCATGGCCCTAGCACCCACCACCTTGCTGTCCCTCCACCCTAGGGGTGGCGCCTGACCTTGGGGACAGCCCATCTGCCCCTTCCCCACTGTGGAAGCTGGTGAGAGTTTGTTCCCCTCTTCCAGCCTTGGTCTCGATGCCGAGGCTGAGATGTGGCCTTAGATCCTGATGACTTGAGGATCAGAGGGCAAACCTGCATGGTGGCACACAGGAGCTTTGTGTGCAGGTCTGGCCTCTGGGGACCCCAGGGGACTGGCTTCCACAGCCCTTCCCGTTCCTCAAGGCGCCCATGGCCTGGCCATCTGGTACTGGCCAGTGTGGAGAGGCCAGGCCAGGGCCATGAAGGTCTCAACAATGGCCAGAATTCTGGTCTTAGGAGAGGAAAGAGCATTATGGGGGTTGTCTGGAGGGAGAGACACAAGTGCATGTGTACTTGCACATAAATACATGTGCAGTACACACTCACATGCTCGTGTGCTCAGACACGAAGATTTGCACACCCTGCCCCGGCTCTTGCCTTGCTAGACTCACAGAGAAGCACGCTGAGCCTGCCGTGCAGTCCCAGGCTTCGTCACTGCAGATCGTCCCCTGTGGATGACTTGGATCTGCCTCTGTTCTCCCTGGTGACTGCGGGAGGCTCTGGTACCAAGACGCGCCCGGTTGTTTCTGGTCTGCTGGGACTCTGAACGTGCTGCAGTTACGAGTGTATTTGGAAGTGAAGGCAGGGGACCAGTGCTGCTGAAGGCACCGTCGGGGAGGGGCTGGGCGTCGCTCCTGGCACTGTGAATGATGCGGGGCACGTGGCGCTGTGCTGGCATCTCACGTAGACAATGCCTTATCTTGCGTAGTTTACCTGGCTCTCAGTTGCACCGCCTGCATTGTTAAATAACTCACTAAACCAATAAAACCACAACGAGGCCATCTGCCGTGGCTTCTCCAGGTGCTGCCCTGACGGCCACCACCACACAGTAGTGCTCTAACCAGCTGTGGGCCACAGTGCCACCTGGAATTGTAACACACCTGTGTTCACGATGGGACATTGTAAACAAGCCTGCCAGGTCGTGGGCCCAGCTGGGTGCTGAGTGGAGCCCTTGCTTGTGGTGAGATGCCTTTTGAGTGGCTGCGCACCCTCTGAGCTGGGGTCTCTGTCCCTGGCCTCTGTGCCTTCTGCTCACCCAGAAGGGGAGGTGACGGTGAGCACGGTGCTGTGGCACTCCAACAGCAGCCTCCTGCACATGCCCAGCGACGTATCTCCCAGGACAAGTCCCACAGCGACACGTCACTAGACTAGCCAAGTGCCCCAAGTCAGGGCCTCTTCTTGAGTCTTCATGTGACATTCTGCTATCTTGCAAGGCCCCCGTGGGTGACCTTCTTTGTAGTTAAAGCCATTCACCTTTATTTTGGGGGGTTTGTTTGTTTGTTTGCAGGGAACAGTGGTTCGCAGAGTGACCTGTGGCCAGGGCTCTCTGTCCAGGCAGTTAAGCTTAGGGCCTGCCGGTGGTGGGGGCTGCCTGCAGGGAGCCGTGCCCAGGGCGGGAGGGAGCATCAGGCAGCATCCTGTGCAGGTCAGGAGTGGATGTCTCGCGGTGCTGCCCTGTGGGAACAGCCAGCCTTCGCCACCACCCCGCCACACATCCTCGTCCTGCGTATCAGATCCTGCGGGGCTGGTGAGCAAGGCTAGAGCCAGTGGGTGTGAATAACTCAAGATCCGAGACTAGGAGGACCCCAGAGGCTGGGCATGACAGGCTTGGTTAGGGGAAGGCTCGTTTTGGTGATAAAATCTCAGAAAAGATGCAGACGAGGTCACCCAGCAGACAGGCTCGGAGCTGGTGGGCGGCCTCCCTGTGTGGAAGGATGCATTGAGGGAAGGTCCCCGTGGGGCCTGAGCAGAAGAAGGCTCCATGCCAGCCCCTGGGATTCCCTGCCACTTGACTGTGCCCTGCCGTTTTCCACCTCATCGCACCCACGCCCCAGCTCTCCCCAGGACTCAGGATTCAGCCTTTGTCCTGAGAAGTGTGTGAGGACACTGCGGCCACACGCCCCTGTGCTGGAGTGCCACACGGCTCAGGGCCTTCTACCGCCTCCCCCCTTCATGTCACGCATGCGGTCAGTGCGGCCAGCCTCGGCCTGGGAGTCTTCCCTGGGCGACACAGGAGGTGGCCTTGACTACAGGGCACAGGCGCAAGCTGGCCACAGGGTCGGAGTGCTCATTCCCTTCCACAAGCGGCTGCTCCTGGCCTCGGCCTGGAGGACGCCCGGTCCGGATCCTCCTCTGTCTCTCTCCCCTGGGCCCTCGGCAGGAGACTCGTCCCATACACATCCTGGTTCCTACCCCATGTCTCCTGCTGTGCTCGGCCCGACGTCCCTTGGCAGGCCGCTGTCCCTGGCCTCCACAGGTCGTCTCAAGCGCCTTGGCACTTGCCCAGGTGTCAGTCTCTCTCTTCCCAGGGTGCTCTGTTGTTACCCCATTGGGCTCCTCCATTCTCCTGTTGAGGCCCCCACTGCTGCGAGGCTGGGAGCCCCAGGTGCCTGCGTGGGGCCGCCCACTGCCCGACATCGGGGCACGGGTGAGGGGTGTGGGACACAGGCCCACCGTCCAGGTGACACTGTGTCTAACGAGCTCGCAGAATAGAAACCAGGTCGGTGCAGTTTTGAAGCATTTGTTGTATTTGTCAAACGAAGGCTTGGAGTTTTTATTCTTAATTTAAGAATTAAAGGGCCGAATACTTGGTGTTCCTTTAAGAAAAAGGGACCTAAATAGGCTGCCTCTTGCTCTGTGTCAACGCTTCGCTTGATATATTTGCTTCCCTTCTTAGCCTGGGCCCCGGGTGGGCAGAAAGGACCCACCCACCCCACGCTTGGTTCGTAGCTAGGGGCCGTGGGCTCAGGGCCCCACCTGCAGAAGGGGGAAGCTGCGTCAGGCACCCTCTCTGTGCAGCCTCATCCCCTTCCCTGAATCTGGAGCCCAGTTACTGGGTGCTGGCCTCCCTCCTGGGCGCTCTTGGCCAGGGCTGAGCTCCCAGCCCCTCGCCTGCTGCAGCAGCTCAGGGGCGCATTAGTCAGACCCCACTGCAGAATCCACTGCTGACAGCTCTCTGCCCAGCTCAGCGGCTGTTGGGAGCTACTCACTGTGCCCCCAGAGCGCCAGCCCGGGAGACCTGCTGAGACCCCTGTCCTCCACACACTGCTGACGAGGTCACGCCAGCCCCTGCCCCCCGGGAATGTACTGGTCTGGTAGCTGGAAGGAACACAGGACCATGGCGGGGGGGGGGGTCACACTTGCCGTCCTTGAAGCCACCCTGTTCAGCCTGGCAGGCCAGGAAACAGGCACAGAAGTGGCCTGGCTGAGCCTCCTCCCAGCCGGTCCACAGCGCTCCTTGGATCTTAGTGGGCCTCGAAAACAAGTAGCTGCTAGCATGCAGGTTCCCGGGCCCTGCCCCCATGACTGAGTCTAGAATCTGTGCTTGCAGTCAGCGTCCCTGGCCCAGCACACTGATTCTACCCTACCTCCTGGGGGTCACTCCTCCCAACTCGGGCTCTGTCACGACAGGGCCTGCGGGGTGGACATGTGGGGTCAGGGAGGGTGAGCGGGCATCCCAGCCGGGCGGCTAGGGCCATCGCGGTGACAGTGTCTGGGATTCTGCTCACAGCCTGCATGTAAGACCTTGGCAAAGCAGAACCCTTGGCCACGTAGTCCACACATGGCGTGGCGGTGGGCTGGCTGCTGCTCGCCTCTGTGCCCGTCTTCTCGTCTGTGAGGGGGAGCAGGTGACCCCTTCCTCCCAGGTGTGCTGGGACAGCTGGGCTAGACTGAGGCGGCACAGTGCTGTCCCTGCGCCCACACGCTGCCTTTGGCCCTCTCGGGGTTCTCTACCTGAGGCGGTACTCTGGCCCATCCCCACCGCCCAGGGTCCTCTTCCCCACAGGACCGCACTGTGCGAGGCAGTGCCCCCGCCCACCGCCCCGTGACTTGGTGCCGGGAAGGACGGGGCTGCCTCCACCCGGGTCTGTCTCCAGCACCCTTCCCAGACGGCCCGCTGCGGCTCCCTCAGTCGCAGCCTGGGCCTGCTGGGTTTCTGTGTTTTCAACCCTGGTTCTCCGGAGTCACGCTCCAGTCTGTCCCATTGGTGGCCTCTCCTATACACCCGCGGCCGGGCTGGACAGCAAGAAGGGCCCCGCCCAGCTGCGGCCCATCCGCGCCTGACGCTGCTGCCCTGGTTGCCTGACTCACCTGGGTGCAGAGATGGGGAGGTGGGAGCCCCTCTCCCCGGCCTGGTTGTCTGTGTTCTGGCTCCGCTCTCTGAGGCTCCCCCTCCTGTCATGAGCGCGCGTTCGTGAACCTCTCGTTGCTGGGACCCAACACCCGCGATTTATTGACTTGGCTCAGTTTCAGAAGACTCCCACAGTCCTCCCACGGGTGGGCGGCAGCGGTGGACGCCCTGGGCGGGAAGGGCCTGCGCTCTGCCCGGTGGGCCTCGGGTCGGAGAGGGCGACGTGCCGTCCAGCAGCAGCCGTGGTGCTCTGCAGCTTCTCAGTCCTGCCCTGTCTTGGTGTCTGTCCCAGGCACGTGGGGAGAAAGCCGTGCCACCTGGTTAGGCTGCACCTCAAAACCCACGTTTCAAAGACATGACTGCCCAAGAGAGCACGCTCAGCTGCCCAGCACGTAACTACGTCCAGACTTCCGGGCACAGGACTCCAATTCCTAGGGCGCTAGTGGGAAGAGACACCACTCTGCAGGGGAGGCGCCGGATGCACCCCATGCCGGGCTTGGAGTTGGGACCATGGTGCAGGGTCCCGGGGCTCCGACGGGGGTGCCTCAAGCCCTGGCCCCCAGCTCTGTGGTGTCACTGAGCCCTGAGCCGCTTTGCCGTCCTGCTCCCTGCTGAGAGTCGACTGACTGCATGCACGTGTGCGCATGTGGGTGCTCATGTGTACGCTCACATATGCGTGCATATATGTGCATGTGTGTGCGCGCGCGCGTGTGTGTGTGTGTAAGAAAAAGAGAGAACCGGCACCGGAGGACCATGGGGATGGGATGGGAAGCTCCTGGGGGGCTGACGGGCCTGTGCCGCCAGCCTGGAGCCCCGGCAGCCGCTGTGCTCCCACATATCCCGGCCGAGCCCTCCCCGTGGGGGAATGTTGGAGTTCACGGGAAGTGCAGGACTAGGTGGGGGGGGGGGGTGCGTGAATGGCTCCGGAGCGGCCACGTCCGCCCCAGGCTGCTTTGCTCCGTGGGTGAGAGGGAGAGGTCTCGGCTCTCTGGGGCGGCCCTGCACGCTAAGAACCCCAGATGCCAGGCATGCCCTGTGCTCTGCTGTGGCCTTTGGAGGGATGACGTCAACTTGAGGCGATCAGCAGCCGCACCTGGACTAGGGTTTGGGAGCCACGCCTGGATCGGGAATTGAGAACCCGCCTGGATTAGAGTGCGAGTGACCTGTGGGCCGGCCAGTGAGGGCCGAGCACGCGCCCGGATGTGGGCGGGCCAGCTGCGGCTCCAACGGTAGAAAAGCAAGGAAGCGGGCGGCAGCCTCTTCCTGCGGGGCGCTCCGCCCGCGCGGCGGCCCGGCGCGGCAGGTCGTCGGATCGGATCCTCGGCGCGGTCTGGACTCGCCTGTCCGCGCTCGCGCCTCCGTCCCAGATCGGCAGCGACTCCCGCCTGCGCGGCCGCCCGGCGGCCCGGACGGGACAGCTGCCTCACGGCCGCCGGCGGCTGTCCCACGCTCAGGCCCGCCTTGCCCACTGTAGCTGCCGCCCCACCCGTGCGAGGAGCAGCCACGGGGCGGCGCGGGCGGCCGCCCTCCATCCAGCGGCCCCGAGGCCCCCTGCCATGGCCGGCGCACAGGCCCTGCGCCGGGACGGTGCCGTACCAAGCGTCCAGGCGGAGCAAGGCCTCGGCCACGCCACCTCCCTCCCGGGTCAGACCTCGGGGTGCTCACCGGTCAGCCCTGGTGGCGGAGGCCCTGTGACCGCGTCTGAGCGACAGGCCTCTGCCCCGCCCCCACGACCCCTGCCTTCTGCGGGCACCCCCGTGTCCTGTCCCCTCCCTTCGGGTCCAGCTCTCAGGCTCCCCGTCTGGCTCGGAGGAAAACGGCGACCCATTTGGCGAGCAGGCCCAGCAGCGGGTCCCCTGCCCGGGGCCTGTGGAGAGGGTGGTATGGCAGCCTGCGCAGCTGAGTGGGGGCCTTGGGGGAGAGTGAGCCACCCGGGCCTCGGTTTCCCCGGCCGGAGAGTGAGGGCCGGTGGAGCCAGCACCAGGTGGCGCGCTCGGGATAGGGAAAGGACCGTGACTGCGCGCTGCCCGCACCCGCCTGCCGCGCGCGGGGCGCCACGGTCGCAAGAGGCGAGCAGCCCACGCCCCGGGCAGTGCCGGCCGACCTCGCCTGGAGAGCAGAGCCGCCTGCGGCTGCCACCCCCACCCCCACCCCGCGAGGCGCAGAAAGCAGGTGTCGCAGGTTTGGAGCAGCACGACTCCCGATAATGAAATCCTGGAAGCAGCTGATACATCCGGCGGCGGACGATTACACGAAGGTGTGGCGCGTTTATACATGGCGGTGCTGTGGTGTGGATCGCGTTTCCCAGAAGCCGTGCGTGTGTGGGCGGGCGGGCGGGAGGTAGGCTTGGCCCGGAGGCCAGGTGCTGGGGGCTTGATCTGGGGAGATGGTGTGGGCAGAGCTCGCAGGTGTCTGTCGTGGACTTGCTGACCAGGAAATGAGGGAGGCGCCCAGCTGGCAGCTCTGAGCTAATCAAAGGAAACTTGGCGTCTGGCTGCACGGGGCGCGCAGCCCACGAACGGTGCGCGACCTTCTGAAACTCTGAGCTCAACAGGTGTTTTTCTCTCTCAAATTGTGGATGTCGGGAATTGTATCCCAGAGGAGTGCTGCTCGGTCGTGACGGTAAATGGAAGTCAGTCACGGTAGGCGGAATGAGTCGGACTCTGGCGGTCGGACACTGTGTGGTCTCCAATAGGAGAAGACCGAAGTAGAAGCAGGGGAGAAATTTTGAAAAGAAAGATAGCAGGTGTCCCAGATAGCCTTTCCTTGAGGAATCTGTAGGGATCACCACGCAGCCCCTCGGCCAGCCTGGGCAGCCATGGCCTTGCCTGGCAGGGAGTGGGGCTGGCCGGCCCAGTGCATCCTCCCCAGGCCTGCCCATCCCCGGGGTCTTGTGCTTTGACTCATGAGCCCTCCCTCCTCACCCCCTCGCAGATGGGGAACCAAGGCCACCCACGTGGCCCCGAGTAGGCAGGTCAGAGTGAGGACCCAGTCCCCAGAGGTGCCACTCAGCGCAGATGGCAACTGACCGGCAGAGACCCCCCCCGCCTCCCAGCCCCATGAGAGAGCAGACGTGGGAGTCAGTGAAGGGGTTGAGGAAACGGCCCTGCAGGGAGGCCAAGGAACATGGGGTACAGGGGCTGTGAGGTTTGGGTGTGCCAGTGAGGCTGGGTCCCGCTCTGTGCCCGCCCACCCCTCTGCCCAGCTCTGCTAGCTTCCTGCTAGCGGTGGCCATAGCATTCCGTCCTCTGGACCAGTCAGCCGGGGAGCCCTGTCCCCATCGCTCATGTCACTGCCGGCAGAGGTCAGGGCCTGGAGTCCTGCTGAGAGGTCCCGGGAGGTAGTGCTCCTGCACGCCAGTTCGCTTGGGGCTGGTGCTCTCGGCAGCCAGCTCCGGCGGCCCACCGCCGCCCCATGCAGGGGCTGTGTCCTCAGGACTCCAAGCCACTGGGGAGGACTAGGCACCTCTGCTGGTCATATGAGGTGATGGGCTCTCGATGGCCTTCACTTACGTTCCCTTTCAAGCAGAGTGAACACAGAGGGAACACATGGCTCCATCTAGAGGAGCCTGGGGTTTAGAGCGCAGCTGGACAGGCCCTCCCGCCCTGACCCGGGATGCGCCCCCGCCGGAAGCTGGCTCCCTCACCTCTGCGCTGTTGGTGAGCTCGTGAGCCTGCACTGAGGTTAAGACACTTGCTGATGCAGATGCCAGAGTTCTAGGCCTCTTGGTCCCTGAGCCTGCCGCACTGGCCACCTGTTGGCCCTGGCGTGGGCCTCCACAGGCTCATGCTGCCCCACGGGGACACATGCCCAGAACTTCCTGCCAAAACACAGGTGTGACCATGGGGCGTTATAGAGATGGGGATTTTTTAAAGGGCACCACTTCCTCCCCACAAGTACCAGCCAGAGAGCAGACAAGGTGCCTCCGGGTGGCAGGGCGGGGCTGCCTGCATCTCCATTGAGCTGATAAAACAGCCCAGCCCACTGCTAGCCTGGGAACACCGCGGCAAAATCACGTGAGCATCTTCCCTGAGCCACCTTTCCCAGGGCCTTCGACTCTGCTTAATGAGGGGGAGCGGGAAGGCTGCCGGGCAGGCCCCGGGGCTAGCGCTCTGCTCTGCGAGTCCCAGTCCTCAGAGGCAGGGAGCGGGTCTGTGGCCTTCTGCCTCAAGGCGCCACAGAGCGGAGCTATTCTGTAGATCTCAGAGGATGGTGGGGCGGATGGAATGGCGCAGGGCCTTGTGCATGGATGGAAGGACGGTGGGCATCGAGCGGGTGGAAGGGTGCGCAGAGAGGTGCCTGAGTGGGAGGGAATGGCACGGAGGGTGAGCCCGTCACGAGGACGGAAGGAGGGATAGGTGACCAGATGGGCGGCGGGGAGAAGGGTGAGTGAAGGCGTATGGGGTGGCCAAGGGGGTGGCTGGTGGGAGCTTGGGCTGCTCAGAGGCCTTCATGTGTGTGATGTGCGCTCAGGGCGTGTGGAGCCTTACGGTGTGTGACATTCCCTCGGGGTAATGGAGGCGTTCATGTGTATGATGTGCGCTCAGGGCGGGTGGCGCCTTAACGGTGTGTGACATTCCCTCAGCATTGCTGGAGGCCTTCTTTCGTGTAATATTTTAATGTTAATGATCAGCTGGAGTCAGCCCCTTGCTTGCTGTGTCCGTGACAGCAATCTGACCTGAGAGGCCTCGAAATAGACAGCGGTGTGCCATCCACTCTGTCCCCCAGCCTACTGCAGATCTGAAGCTCGGGGAACTCATAGTGGGATATTTTTGAGTGAAAACCCACACCTGCCCCAGACTAAGCCTGCAGGCCTTCGGGGCGTCTGGTGGCAGACAGGCACATAGTGGGACACATGTTCCCAGCCTACCGACGTTGGCACATGGGGATGGCGGCATTTAGGTGGGCAGGACAACTGTGGGACGTAAGTGTCCCCAGTCTGCCCTGGCTGCTGGTCCCTAGAGAGGGCCGTTGGTGTTGGCCACCTTCTGATTGGCACTAGGCAGGGTTGGGGAAGCCGGGTAGAGGGCTGGGAGTGGTCAGCCTCAAATCTCCCCCTGAGGGCTCTGCACCTCCCATGGAACAGGTGTCCACAGCTTAATAGCGACATGACACTCTTCCCATTAGAGAGATGCCCAGTGAGGGCACAGGCGTGCCCACTCAGGGAAAGCCAGAGTTGGGAGCAGGTGTTACCAGAGGCCGGGTTAGGGCAGTGGAGCTGAGGAGACCAGGGGGCACAGGGTCCGGCAGTGGCCAGGGAGCTGTCCTCACTGCCTCATCTGCACTGGCGCTGCACTCAGCTTTGCCCAAGTTGGTGTCACCACTAGCAGGCGGTGTGCACCGGAGAGCCAGCGGATTCCCTGTCATCCTGTGTGTGGGGCACTGCCACGCCCAGGGCCCGCGCTACCCAGGGCCGGGCACTGACCAGAGCGTTGGCTCACATCCTGCACTCGCCTGACTCCCAGAATGAAATCAAGTGGCAGCAGAGGAAGAGTCCTCTGCACCCTGGCACCCGCCCCTGCCGCCAGGCCCCGGCCTCCGTTTCCCATCTCCCGGGGGACAGGTCCATCTTCCAAGCACCGAGTGCTTGCCTGCCCTGGCTCCTCCTCGGGGCCTGGCCTCCCTGGACTCTCCCAGTGGCCACTGGCTCTGCTCCCGGCTCCCACCTCGGCCCAGCTGGCTAGGTGCCAGCTCTGTCTGATGAGACACCCCAGATTCAGCTGGGGACCAGGGCAGGTCACAGGGGCAGGAGTGTCACTGTCAAGGATACCGGGGCGGAAGGCAGCCTAGGCACGGGGGCCGAGAGGCATAAGTGGGATTGGTGGTGCTACAAGTGTCCGTGGGAGGCAGAGCAGTGAGGCGCCCCGGAGCCCGACCACTGCTCCGTGCGGGTGGGACCAGGGGCTCCATGGCATTGGACAGGGGTCCCAGGAGGGGCAGCCCAGCACAGCCCAGCGGGCCTGGCCAAGGGTTTTGTCTCCATCTGCCTTGATGCGCCAGGCAGGCACGGGTGGCCCAGGTGCCAGGTGCTCTGGGGACGGTGTAGCAGCTGTTACCCCCCCAGCTGAGGGCTGCAGGGCAGGTCCTGGCTTGGCTCCCCCCAAGGCACCATCTCGTCTTCCCTGAGACCCCACCCCTCACACCCTGCTGCCCACCTGGGGCTGAGCCTGGGCCGGGCCCACCTGGTGGGCTCCTTCCTCTCTGTCCATCCAGGGTCCTTGCCGGCCGCCCCAGGAGCAGGAATAGGCGTTTGGTGAGAACTTAATACAACCAGGTGCTGGGACTGTGAGTACGAAAAATATTTTTTGAGGAGTGGCCAGGGCCAACTGCCAGGGGCAGTTTCTGAGCGGAAGCGGAGCTGGCCTCTGTGTGGAGGAGCAGGCAGGTGGCGGGGCCAGCTGTGTGCCGTGTGGCTCGTCCACCTGTGAGGGTGGGGCCTCCGTGTGCGCTAATCGCCCGTCGTCTGCAGCAGTGGCTGTGAGCAGTCACAGCAGGACACATGGAAGGCCGTCTCCCTGCTGAGCTGAGCCGGTGTGCCAGGGTTCAGGTTGGGCCTGGCACTCACCCCCGGCCTCCGTGACCTGGCAGCTAGCCTGGGACGAGGGGCTGGTGGTGTGGCCTTGTCTCCAGGCCATCCACTGTATCATCGCGGCCCTGGCCAAGTGGGCAGAGAATTTTCACGGGGCCTGCAACACAGGGCTCTGCGCCCACTCGGCAACGGGCGCCAGTGGGAGTCCCGGGCCTCAGCCCACTGCAGTAACGCTCTCTCTCCTCTGCACAGCGCCTACACAGAACCTTACAAGATCTGCCCCGTCTCCGTCTCCGCGGCCCCCAGAGAGGACACTCCGTCTGAGGAAGAGCAGGCCAGCTCAGAGGAGGAGGATGGTGCACCGCGGGACCCTGGCCTGGCCCCCAAGGTAGCGCTGCAGCCACACGTGTGGACACAGGGTGGGTGTGAGGAGGGACGGAAGGGAGCCTGTGCTTTTACAGAGACGAGACCAGGCTAGCCGCAGCCCACAGCCCGGCTCGGGGCAGTTGGTGAGGGCTGAGGCGTCATGTGCCGTGGGCCGTGAGGCTCTGGAGGAGTGCCAGCTGTGCCTCTGGCCCTTGGCCGTGCCGTGGGTGTGTTTGGAGTGGGACCGTGAGCGGCTGGATCATACGGTCTCCTCATGGGTGACAGTGCTCACTCCCTGCAGGACACATGAGACCCCGGTGACCCCCGCATCCCTCGGGGACCCAGGGGGCTCACGCTCCCTGGAGCACTCAGTACTGACACGCCAGGTAGGCAGAGAGTTTCCCAGGATCACGGAGGCAGGTGGGAATTTAGATGGGACACGGGTCTGGGTGAGCCCAGTGGGCGAGCCACGGGGACACGCGCCTCCTGCCCCCGGCCCCAAGTCCTCCCAGCCTGAGTCTGCTTCTTCCTTGTCCCTGGAAGGGTTTAATCTCAATGGGAAAGGACACCTGGGGGAGGACCCCGGGGCCCCAGCGGAGACACGGGCACCCGCGCCCCGCCTTCCCAACACCGCTCCTCTCCTGCACACAGCCCTAGGGGGACCTGCCACCCTCCACGCCTGCTCCTCCCACACCCCCAGCCAGGCTCCGGGCCTTTCTATCTGCCCCCATCCCCTCCCACCCAGCCCTTCTCCGGTGCCCGCTCTGTCTCCAGCCCCTCCCTCCCTCCTCTCCCCCAGAGCCTGGCCTTGTCCTCAGTGCTCCCAGTTCGTGATCTCTGCCTTCCCGTGGGCTTCCTGATCAGGGGTCAGGGGCTTCATCAGATACCAGCTGGGGCTTGGCAGGTCGGGAGCTGCGGCTCTGGGCACCGTCCATCTGCGCGCCCCTCCGTAATTTGCTCTTTGCCGATTCCCTCTCCCTCCTCACCCCCTGCCCTGCCTGCCACCAACAGGGAAGAGAGAGCCTGGGCATTGGTGGGCACACACAGAGGGGGCGCTGGCCTTCGTGGGTACCCACAGGGTAACGGAATCCATGGTGGGGCTCCCACCTGAGCATGGGAGTCGGGTCGAGTCCATCCTCCAGCTGTGACCACAGGCCTGTTGCGCCTACTGGCACCTCTGTATTCCCGTCACTGACATGGGACCATCTGCAGGGATTGTAGCATGAGAGGGTGGGAGGGGGGCAGGCTGCTGCCAACGGGGGTGGGGGGTCTCAGGACAGCCAGCCTGGGTTCCGAAAGGCGTCACATGGTGTTGTCCCATGTGAACAGCGTGGTTGCATCTCCCGTGGACTCCGGGAGGCGGCGCGGCGTCCCACGCGGGGCCCGATTATACCTCTCGTGGATCCGGTGGACACTCAGTAAGTACCCACTGTGTGCTGCTACCACAGTGATCAGGCAGGTGTGGACACCGTCACTCGTCCCTGTTTATGGATGCGGCCAGAAAAGCGAAAGAACTTCCCAAGAGCGCGGGGCAGGACTGAGGTGCTGGGCACGGAGCCGTCTCCCATAGCGCCAGTGTGGCCTTGGCCCCGGGACTAGGGTCGCTGCCTTCTCTGTCCTCATTTGTTGGAGCAGAAATGGCTGACGCCAGCCCTTCCCTAGAAAATAATCCCTGACTGGAAACTTCAGGGTTTCCTGGGCCGGTAGAATGCGACCCCTGCAAGGAATCTTCGCACCCACCGCTTCCGGGGCCCCCATGCGCAAACCCCACCAGCTGCAGGAGGAAAGGAGGCGGGCGTGGGCAGGTCGGAGGCCTCGCGGGCCTCAGGGTCACGAGAGGAAACGGACCGAGGGTGGCATCCCCCCGTGTCCATGGCCTGAGGTGCTGACCCTTGCTCGGCCAGGAAGCTGTCCAGGTGGGCTGAGTCGTGCTGGTGTCTCTGGGACACAATACTGACACCCACAGTTTGAGGGAGCTTTGCGTGAGTTCACAGTGCAAAGCTCCTGTCCGCACGTGGTTGGCGGGAGGACCCGGTGGAGGGCAACTGCTCAGGGCCCTGCTACAGGAAGCCAGAGCTGGCGCGCCGTCTGTGGCCCACCTGCCTCTTAACGGCTGGCGAGACCCCAAGATGCATCCGCGTGATCCAGTAGCCCCACGATCCAGCCACTCTCCGAATCCATGAGGCTCAGGACATTCAGACCCCAGGCCCAACCCCAGGCCGGGCACCCCCTCTGCTGTCACCGCGTCCCAGGCAGGCGCGAGGTGGGGCACCTGCCCTGGGACCCCGAGCTCAGCTGCAGCCCCCGAGGCATGGGCGATCACACCTTGCTGTGGGGCCAGCACGCGCCGTGGCAGGCCCACCACCCAGCATCGGGAGCCCGAGGCAGGAGGATCGCAGGTTCAAGCCCAGCCAGGGCCACTTGGTGACCTAATGAGACCCCCTCTCAAAGTGAAAAGTGGAAAAAATAGAAAAGAAGCCTAAGTGCAGCTCTGGGTACAGACCTGAAGTTCACCCCAGTCCTGGAGAAGCCACAGAGGAAGCGGGAGCGCCTGCCTGGGGCCCGCACGAGGATTCGGGGCACAGACCGCGAGGCAGAGGGCAGGCTAGCTACATGCGCCGTCTGAGCTGGGAAAGCTTGGAGGAGGACAGATGACGGTTCACCTACCAGGAGGCAGAGGCAGGAGGCACCTCCGTCCTGGAGACGGGTCCTGATCCTCTGCCACGGCTCCTAAAACGTGGCCAGGGGCTGCAGTTCAGTCACACGGGCCCAGCACACGGGAGTACCGAGAGTGGCTTTTTCTACATGTGGGGAAACTGAGGCTGGCCTCGGGAAGAGACCTTTCCAGGACTGTCCCCAGCAGAAGGTAGGGCTGGACCAGAGCCTACTGTTGGCAAGTGCCCGCCACCCCGTGGTCTGGCCACACCACACACGCCCTGTGCCAGCCACTGGCCAGCGTGACAGAGGGCCGGTGGTGGAACCCGTCTCGGCCCCCTGCACTCCGTCTCAAGTGGGGAACAGGCTCAGAGGGCCCAGTGTTTGGCAGGGCAGCCTGCAGCCCAGGGAAGGACCGTACACACGTAGGTGCACCTATCTGTTAGGGTCCGGAGAGGCAGAATTAGTAGAAACTGTATGTGAATTTAAAGAATTTATTTGGAGAGCCTACAAGTTCAAGCAGAGGGAGTCTGAAGTGGCCACCTGCACCCACAAGAAGCAAGGGGCCAGCGGCGGCTGGGACGGGCCCGGAACGGCACCGGTCCGCACCTGCGCAACATGCGGTGCGAGTCAGCCGAGGGTCCGCGTCTCAAGGTGACGGCGACAGCCGCAGCCCGCAGGGAAGCTGCCTGGAGACCAGCGCGGAGACCGCGAGCAGCCTGCAGCCCTCGTCCGCCTTATTCCCGTGATTCAGTTCTGGCTGCCAGCCTGTCGGTCGGCTTGCCTGCTTGCAGGCCCACCAATCAGTCACCTGCCAGGAGCTCCGCCCCATCATGTTCATGTAATCCCAACAGTCACACTGTGCGGACTTCTGGTCATGGGCCAGCCGTGCGCCAGGCTGGTCACACGAGGCGGAACCCACAGCGTGGCTGTGCCCCGTCCGCCAGTGGGCGTGCTCCTGGTGAGGTGACGGCCCACACGTGGCACTTGACCTGTGGCTCTGTCCACACATGGTGTAGCTCAGGGCTCAGAGGAACGGGGTGTAAGCTGTGCCCCAGAGGGGCCGTCTCGGTGTGCCTGTGGCAGTGATGGGAGTACCGAGCAGGCTGGGGCGGGTGCGGGGAAGGCTGGCCCCGCGCCTCATGGCCGTGCTGGGCCACGGCGGAGCGGGAAGCCTGGCGCCCCAGGACAGGGCGGGTGGACCGGCCGGACCACGGAAGGCCGGGGCCTGTCACATGCTGCGGACACCCTGCTGCGGGGAGGAGGCTCACCCGGGGCCATGTGGGCAGAGAAGCGGGGGTGCTGCCCCAGGGCTCCGGCAGCCGGCCCTCCTAACCGCCCGTCCCCTGCAGGTGGAAGGACAGTCCCGAGCCCTCCTCGTCGCCCAGGAGCTGCTGTCCTCAGAGAGAGCGTGAGTCCCTCGTGGCCTGTGGGCTGGGAGGCGCGGCGCGCCCCGCACCCAGCCCTGTGCTGATGCCCGTGTTTCTCCTCGCAGGTACGTGCAGACGCTCCAGCTCCTGTGTCTGGTAAGTTCACCGCTGCGTAACTGCCTGTGCGGGTTGTGTGAAGCAGCCACGGGCAGTAGGAGCCAGGTGACGCGTGGTGGAGCTGCGTGCGGCCGCCCCTCACTTCCGAGGGCAGACCCGGGCCCGGCATGGCCCAGGCGGGCAGTCCGTGACAGCGCCACCAAAGCCCTGCACCTGGGGCTCAGGTCCCACTTCTGATGGGCAAGGGGCACGTCTACTCAGTGACAGCACGCCACACAGGCCAGGGGCGAGGGGTCACTGGAATGCTGAGGGGAAAGGAAGCCAGCGTTGGGGACCCAGGTGACAGGCCCGCGCCCCTAACTCTGTGGGGACACACGGGGTCTCGCTGGAATCCCCTGATCCCTGCTGCATCGCGGCCGGACCGCGCTGGGAGTAGAGGGGACAGAGAAGGGGACAGCGAGACTTGCCCTTTGCTTTACTTCGGTGCCTGGGAAAAGCCCGGGGCTTTCACACGGAGCTCCCTTCCCAGCCCTTGCTGTGTTGGGTCTTGAGACAGGGTCGGAGTCACTAAGATGCCCAGGCTGGGCTCACACTTGGCTCCTGGGCCCGCTGACAGTTTGGTTTATGAGCAGATTGGTTGGGCTTGGCACCAGCCCACCTGCTGCGGAGTCGTGAGGACACCTGAGGATTGGGAGGGAGGAGAGGCCGGGACTCCCCCCTCCGGGCGGCGGCAGGGCCTGTGGGGACAGCGCGGCTGCTCTCCTCGTCGACGGTACTCACAGGCGTCTGGCGGAGGGGGCACCAGAGGCCGAGCGGCCTGGCCCTCTCGCTGGGTTCTCCCTGCGGGGAGGGGGCTGCCGCCCCTACGGAGTGGCTGCTGGGGCTACAGCCATCACACCTGTGTCCCCAGCAGGAGGGAGGACGGGGACGGTGAGAGTTTGGTCCTCTGCCGAGTCGTTCCCCTTGAAAACGCTTCCCGAGAGCCCCCTCCATGACCCCGGTTCCATGCCCCCCCACCCTCTGTGACCCCCCCCCGACCCCCGCATGCCTCCCTTCCCGCTCCTTGGTCCCCACTGGTTCCCTGAGGACTTGGTGAACGTGGATGGACTGGCACACGAGTTCCACCCAGTGGCTCTGCTGCCTGGGCATCCACCGCAGACTGGGAGAGCTCCCGTAGTGCAGGCAGGATCACTGGTCGCCCCAGGCCCAAGAGGCCCCCACCGCCAGCCCCAGTCCCCGCAGCCCTCCCCGGGTGCCACGCCGGGTGGGACCGGTTTCCCTTTCGGGGGCTGCCGGCATGGCCCCACGCCCAGTGCCCACCCTGGCTGCGCTGCTGGGCGGCACTGTGGTGCGCGTGCCCCTCGGCCCCTGCCCTGAGGTGCCTCCCCGGCCCGCCTGCGCTGGCCAGTCACCGCGGGAGAGCCGCCCTTCTCGTCGCTGCGACTCACTACCCAATGCCCAACTTTCAGGGAGGAAGGATTCATTTTAGCTTTGGAAAGTCATCGGCCATCCATGGGTGGGTGGTGGAAAATGGTGGAATCGCCTGGTGGGGCCGCAGCCGGACACGCAGCTCCTCACAGCTGGGCAGCACAGAGAGACTGGAGGAGCGCGGAAACGGCACGCGCCCCTCGGGGTCGAGCCCACGCCCGCCCTCCCAGTCAGGCCCCCTCCCGACAGCCTCCACACTGCAGATGCACACCACAGCTGTGCCTCACCGCTTTCCTAATTGTGACGTCCACCTTTTCCTGGTTGAGTTTTGGGAGTTTTTTAAACAGATGCGAGTCCATTTCTAGGAGTGAGTTTTGCGAGTCTCCCTAATTTGTGACTTCTCTATTCTCTTAAAAAAAAAAATCTTACGGAGAGCCAAGCCTCTGTATACAGCCCAGCCCTTTAAAGTGCAAAGTGGAACGGTCTTAGCGGTGGTAGTGACGGAACCATGCGGGCACCGCACTGCGTGGGCAGCGGCACCCGAGCCTGGGCGGCCTCGTGAGACCAGTCCCTTGGAAAAGGAAAAAACAGACGAGGACTGGGACGCAGCTCAGGGCGGTGGCAGAGGGAAAAGGGGACAATCGGGAAGCGCGGGCTTGGCGTGTCTGCGGAAGGCATTGCTGCGTTTCCCACACTCGTGTGACAGGAGGCTGCCCGCCCAGTGGCCAGGCCGAGTGTGGCACTGGCGTCCACTAGTCCTAGGGGCTGGTAGAGCCTCAGTCGGGGTCAGCAGGTGTGTCCCCTCCGGCCTGCCATGGGCACAGGGGGCCTGTGATGCCTCCTGGTCCCCACTGCCCATGTGCCTCTGTGGGGACTCAGGCCCCAGCCTGTAGGTGACAGGCCTCTTGGGGTTTCAGGACTTCCATGCAGCTGTCACACAGGCCCTGGGTGACTTGGAGCAGGAGGGCAGGGACCCACGCGTGACCGAGGAGCTGAGGGGGGCTCTGCGGGAGCTCCCGGCCCTCCTGGCCCTGCACCAGGGAGTCCTGCAGGAGCTGCAGCAGAGGCTGACCGGGAGGTGAGCAGGGCAGAGGGCGGGAGGTGAGCAGGGCAGAGGGAGGGGCCACCCACCCCCTGAGACAGTACGACCGCTCACTGCTGTGACCTCCCCGGCTGCAGGGACGGCCCGCCCAAGGTGGCTGAGGTGTTCTTGGCCCACGAGCAAGAGTTTGAACACCATGCCGCGCACATCCTGCAGTTTGACCGCTGCCTGTCGCTGCTGGCCGCGGCCTGCCAGCGCTCTCCCCGACTGGCCGCCACTGTGCAGGACTTTGAGGTAGGTCCCTGTCCCATCCTGACGGCCCGGTGGCACAGGGTGGTTCTGGCTCATCGGGAACACAAGGTATGTCTGGGGCCACGGCCAAGGGGACCTGGTGCCCCCCAGAGTGGGCCCTAAACCCAGGTGCCCAGGGAGGTCACGGGCACCTCTCCTGCGAGCAGGAGTGGCCAGCGGGGACCCAGCTCCTGCGCAGGGGACGTGTGTGCCCATCTGTGACACAAGCGCAGTCCCGCTGGCAGAGGGCGTCTGCAAGTGCATGACCACAGCAGGACCTGAGAGGCTGGCCCTGCGGGGTCAGCCTGGCCAGGGTCCTGGGGGGGGGGGGGTGCTCAGGCACGAGAACCCGGTGCCTGACGCCCTCCCCCCACCCCCTCCCCCTCCGAGTGCAGCAGGCCAGCGGGCGGCCAGTGAGGCAGCAGCTGCTGCAGGTGGTGCGGCGCCTCTTCCAGTACCACGTGCTCCTCACAGGTGGGTGCTTAGGGACACGGGACCACAGAGGTGGCATGAGGGCTGATGCAAGCTGGCAGCTCCACACTGCCCTGCGCCTGCTGCCCCAGGAGACCTGGCCCTCCTGCGCCCCCAGGACCAGCCATGCCAGGCACAGACCTGTGGCTCACCGCCCCGTGCACAGCCCTTCCGCTGTCCCCACGGGAGCCGCCCTCGTCACCAGAGTCTGCTCCGTGGCCAGGTCCACGGGCACCCTGCCCTCAGGGAGCCCCGCCCATCCTGGGGTCCCTCATTCTGCCCAGGCACCCATGTCCCATCCTGGACCTGAGACCCCCACCGCCCAGAGCCTCCCCTGGGTACAGCCACGCCCTGGGGCACAGGCAGGGCAGCCACACATGGGAGGATACACATGTCCTCCAGTCGCTGAAACAAAGCCCACTAGGGCCAAGCGCAGGCAGCCCCCACACGCTAACACGACTCAAGACTGAATGCTAGCATTAAGGAGAGGTCACCCAGGCCAAGGGTGAGGGGACCGGAACACAGCCATCAGGGAGGCCCCACCGAGGAGGCGGTGTGGAACAGAGACCTCAGAAAAGGGGGAGAAGGGAGGGGGAACCTGTGCACAGGGCCTGGAGCCGGGACACACCGGGCAGCCGAGAACTCGCACGCCTGTCTGCGTGGCCAGAACCGGGTGGGCAGGTCACATGGACGGTCCCCAGCTCCCCTCACATCTGTGTCCCTGGAGACCCACGCTTCTCGAGGGGGGTCTCCCAGTGTCTGTGTCCCGAAGGCTCAGCATGGACGGGCACACAGCAGGTCCTGGGGACACTGGCTGAGTAAGCGAGTGGCCATCACGTGGCTGTCCTGGTGGCTGGTGGTGACAGCGCTGCCAGTGTCCTGGGGTGGGTAGCACTGCATAGAGGCACTGACCCCAGCCTCCCCTTCCCAGACTACCTGAACAACCTCTGCCCTGACTCGGCTGAGTACGACACCACGCAGGGTGAGTCCGGCCCAGACAAGGAGGGAGGGGACATGTCCCCGCTTGGTCTCAGTCCCGGCCCAGTACACAGCCCCTTCCTTCCCATAGCATGCAGGCTGGGGTCCCCTCTGGGCTCCTCAGTCACAGGATGATGGCCCCTCCGGGCAGGGGCCTCCCTGTGTTCACTGAGACACCGTCAGGCCACAGCCTGGGGAACGGGGCCTGGGCAGGGTGTCGCTGCAGGGTGGCCCAGCAGTTACAGCAGAGCTAGGGTCAGGGACAGGGCTGCCATGCCCAGGCACCCTGGGGACCCACCGGCCAGCTGGGGGCACGTGGGAGAGGGCGGACAGCCAGATGAAAGGCCACGTGACCCCTGTGCTCTGCCCCTCAGGTGCGCTGTCCCTCATTGCCAAGGTCACAGACCACGCCCACGAGAGCATGGAGCAGGGGGTAAGCCAGCCCCACAGTGTGCTCCCTCAGCTCCCCGTCCTGTGTACCCCGCCTCGGTGCCTCCCACCTGCTCCCTGGGCTCTGCAGACTCATGCTGTGTGACTTTCGGGGCTGTATATCCCTCTCTGGTGCCCATGTCGCCATTCACACCATGGGGGCTACAAACGTGTACCGACCTGACACAGGCCCCTTCACCCAGGGGCACTCACAGACTCCCCCATTGGCCAGGGCTGTGGCGCAGAGCCCAGAGATGGTAAGAACCCAGATGTTCTGCCCCAGCAGCCGGGAGTCCCTTGGTCACTAGACGCCAGGTCGCAGTGCCTGTCAGGCTCTGGCCCTGCACCTTCTGCGTTGGCAGATGCTCACCAGAACCCATGGGGCCCTGCCCCAGCGCTGCGGGGCGTTGCCAGGGTTACGGTGTGCACGTGTCTGCTGCCTGACTGGGCTGTCTGTGGGCCAGTGTGGGGTGTGTCCCAGTGGCGGGGCAAGATGTCAGGCCTGCCGTAAGGGCCAAGCCGGCAGCTGTCTGTGCAAAGCACCTGGGACCCACCACACCTGCTCCAGGGTTCTCCTCGGGATCCCCCCACCGCTGAGCTGTCCCCACCCGTGGGGTGTGGGGCCCGGCCCGGCTGGGCCTCAGTCCTGTGGAGTTCTGCATAGTGACTGTTAGCTCTCCGTGGTCGACAGATAGTCCGGTGCACTTGGGGTTTTACAGTTGATCCGCTGATCCTGGACTGGTGGTGTGCATCCTGCGCTTCCCATGGGGTCCTCCCCACAGGCTGGTCACCGCCCCGTGTGTGGACGTGTTCCCGTGGCAGCTGGCCTCTGCCCCTGTGGAGTCTTTCCCACGGTGGCCGGGCCCCACCCCACATGTGGGACCCGCCAAGCCTGATGTTGACAGCATGCCCCCTCCCAGGCTGACCCGCCCCTCCCTGGCCCTGCCCCAACTCCTCCAGGGAGCAGCCCGCCTGCCCAGCGCTGCCCACTGCCCACGGCATCACCCCTTCAGGCCCCTGGCCAGACAGCAGCAGGGCGCGTGCACATCTGGATGTGCCCCATGCCACCCGCTGTGTTGGCACCAAGCTGAGCTCCAGTCCCCACCTGGCTTCCCACCTGCTGCAGCCCCAGAGGGCACCCCAAGCCCCTCCCCTCCTGTGAACTCGAGCCACCATCCTTCCTGGTGCCTACCGCAGTAACCCACTGCCCTCCGCTCTGAAGGGTGCTTTTCGTGCGTGTAAAAATCTGGGTTGATGGTGGGTCTGCTCCTTAAAAAGACCCCCGAGCCTCAGCCCCGCCTCTGGCTGGCCTGGCCCCTGCCAGGGGACCACACGCGGCAAGCAGCGTGCTTTTGCGGGTCTCTGCAGTATAATCGGAATGGAACCGCTAGCGGGCATTCTCATGTGGGTACTCGTGCCTGAACTCCAGGGAGACCGAGGGGCTGTCAAGGCGACTCGCACACATAGCACCCTCTCAGGTGCATTTTGGGACCTGCCTCTGTGAGCAGCTAGAACCGCTCCTGCCCACACGCAGGGCTGGGATGCTGAGCAGGTCCCATGAGTCACCTTACACATGTGGTGCTGAGGGAACAGCAGGGCTCTTCCTGTCTAACCAGACCTGTTTCTGCATGCGACTCAAGGCGGGCTATTTCCTTTGGTGGCAATGTTCTCAGCTACTGTCCCTCCAAGACCCACCTGGGCTGTGGCCAGTAATGTGGAGTCTGGCTTGGGTCCTAGGTTCCAGGAATCTGGGGGCTGCGGGCCTCACAAGCTGATATAGGCCAGTGCAGGAGCTGCAGCCAGAGACACACCATGTGTTGGGGGACATGAGGACTCCCCAGGGCACGAAGGGAGGTAGTGACCAAGGACCCAGCCCAGGGGACTAGCTGGTGGGGGGGGGGGGGGGTATAGCCTGGGCACCCAAAGACCTTGGTCAGGGCTCGGCCCCATTGGCCAGCATGGGAGGCCAGGGTCAGAGAGGACATCTCTACCTTCCACTCCCTCCGCCATGGGGACAGCTACCCCCAGGGGCCTGACTGCACCCTCCACCGGCTCTGCCTGCAGGAGAACCTGCAGCAGCTGGTACACATCGAGCACAGCGTGCGTGGCCAAGGGGACCTCCTCCAGCCTGGAAGGGTGAGTGCTGGGCGGGCAGCCGCTGGGCGTGTCCCGTGTTCATGCCCGGCTCGTCACGCACGGGGTTCTCTTCACCCCCAAGAGGAGGGGCTCCAGGTATCTGTAGTCGAGGTGCTGGGAAGCAGCAAACCATCTCTTGAACAGACCCAGAAAAGCATCTCAGTAATACTCTTCAAGAGACAGGGCTGAGTGCAGCAGTGCACACCTGGAATCCTAGCACAGCTTGAGCCCATCCCAGGTACACAGCAAGACTCTACCTCAAATTAAAAAGGGGCGGGGGGTGAGGGCTGGAGATGTTGCTGAGCATGAAGGCCCTGGGTGCAGTCCCCAGGACCCGGAGAAGGCGCTGGGCTGGCTGCACAGCTTAGGAGCAAAGCATGTGCTGAGCGCGTGAGGTTCCCGTGTCCATCCAGCAACGGAAGGGGCGGGGAGATGAAGAGAGAGAACTTGCTTTTACTTTCAAGCTTCCCAACTGGAAGCACACCAGTTGCTAGCCAGGAGCGTGGCCCCACGCACAGCTGGAGGGACACTGTGCCGCGGTCTGCACCGGGCGTGGGGCCTTGCTGGCCCGAGGCTCTATCATGTCGTGGCTCGAGTCTTGGCAGGACAGGGAGCACAGTAATGACTTACCAAATGTTGCTCAGTGTCCTCCAAGTGAAGGGCCCTGTGATCACTGCCCCAGGCCTCCTGATCTTATGAATGGGTGGGTCCTGAGCCAGAGAAAACAGGAAGGGCCAGCCCGTGGACCCCCGAGAGGGGAGGGCACCCGAGAGGCCTGTTCACCCTGCCAGGCCAGGACTGCGCTCCAAGTATCTCTCTGAGGCTTCCCTAAGATTCAGCCTTCCTCGTGGGCCTCCTCACCCCATCTCAGGGAAGGAGAGGACGTCTGTCTGCCCACTGAGGTCTTTCTCCACCCCCCCCCGACCCCCCGCCAGGAGTTCCTGAAAGAGGGAACACTGATGAGAGTCAAAGGGAAGAATCGACATCCCCGCCACCTGTTCCTGGTAAGTCAAATCTGGGCCCTGAACCAGATGTCACGGCTGTGGAATCTCCCAGGGTTGTGCTGAGGACAAACGGGAGGGAACAGAGTGCAACAATAGGCAAGGCACGTTTGACCTGCACCCCCAACTTCCCAACTTCCCAGAGATGCCACAACCCTGAACAGATCATGTCCCACCTTACTCTACACACTCCCACCTCTTGTGACGTGCAGAGGACCCAGGCCAGTGGCTAGGGACAGGGATAAACTGCTGCATGTAATTTAGCATTTTGTGGGCTGCACAGCCTTGAACATCAGAGGGTTTCCAGGCCCGGAGCAGGAGGATGGGCCTCTGGCAGCTCCCTGCCCAGTCCAGGAATCCAAAGCCCTGGGCCTTCTGTGTCACCAGTGTCCCATCACCCTCACAGACTCTGGGAACCAGCTAATACAGATGGAGACTTTTTTTTTTTTTTTGGAGATAAGAGTCTCTCTGTAGCCTAGGCTGGTCCTGAACTCACTGTAAAGCTCAGGCCAACTTGGACTCATAATCCTCCTGTCTCAGCCTCCTGAGTGCTGGGATTATAGGCCTGTGTCACCATGCCTGGTGCTGGGGAATCGAACTCAGGTACTTAGCTCTTGACTTAGTGCTTACTAGGCTAGCGCTTTAACCGCTGAGCCATTCCTCCAGCCCTACAGATGGTTTGTTTTGGCCAGCCCATGATCCAGCAGGCCTGTGTTTCCAGCCTGAGGAGGGAGCTCTGTAGGGGGGGCCTCCTCCCCAGACACGCCCCCACGGCCGCACTTCCTCCCACTGGCCACAGCTCTTTTTGGCTTTGTTTCCCCCATTTTTATTAATATATATGTGCACTGCATAATGTTTACAATGAACTTGAGTATCTTATGCACATGTATATTGCCATGAACTTTACCATCCTACAAGGAAATTTGTAAGACTAGAAAACGTGAGAAAGAAAAAGTTACACTTTCTCTTCAGGTGTTTCCTTTTTTCCATATTCTTTGGTGCTGTTTGTCTTTCTGAAAAATTCCTTCAAGTATTTTCTGCACTGCTGGTCACCAGCCCCATCTCTTCTCGGTCCCACCACCTCCCAGTAGTGCCAGAGTGGGACCAAGCCTTGGCCCCACCCTGCCACCTCTGGCCATGTGGCAGACCCGAGCCACCACCTCTGCCTCTGCCTGTGCTCCTGCCCTTTCTGCCATCTTCCTGTCACTGGCTGTCATGGTGCTGCTGGCATTGGCTAAGGCCATCTTGAGGGCTTGGTGTTCCCGACACCTGCTGAGCACATCCTCCTGGGGGCCTGGGCACAGGCACATCACGAGCTTGGGAGAGATGCAGAGGTATGGCAGTGCCCAGGCGGTGTGAGGAGCTACGGCTAGAGGCAGCTCACGGCTGCACAGGTGTCCCGAGCTGTGCCCAGTGGGTCTGCCCAGACAAAGCCTGGTGGAAGGGTAAGTCGGAGAGGGCAAGCCCTTGGGGCAGGGACGGCATGAGCAGGGCACACAGGCGTGAGGACCGCAGTATGGCAGTAAGCGTCCCATGTCCGGTGCCCAGGCTTACCGGGCTCGCAGTTCCAGTGCACTCGGGCCATGGCTGGCCCGCCCGAGGCAGGAGCATCACAGCAGAAGGGGGCTGTTCAGGGGCAGAGCTGCTCAGCTCAGGGCAGCTGGGAAGCAGAGCCGGGGCAGGACAGGGAGGAGGGTGAGGGGCCGGGAATGACCCCAAGCCCTGAGTGCCATTTCCAGCACCACGAGCACATGTGTGTACACACACACGTAAATATACCCCAGAACTACCATAGTCGTCTTCACGGAGACATCTGAATACTTGAAGCTGAGTAACTTAAGAATGGAGAGTGATTGAGCTTGTGCTTTGGGGGCCTACAAGCCCAGGAGCAGGTGGCCCCGCTGCTTCAATGCTGGTCACTACTGTGTCTCGTGTGATCGGAGACGGGGTGTGCACAGGCTTGTCCCGGCAGTGCCCCCAGCCTAGCCACCTCCAACTGCACCCAGCTTCCAGCAGTCGGTCTCACTGCCTTCCCAGCATGCCTGCCCTGGAGCTGCACCCCACCCTCACCCCATGAGCTTTCCGCGGACACACTCCCCTCCTCCCAACCTCCGCAGGGGTGTAGAGAGACCTGAGCCACGGCCCTAGGGTCCAGCTGGGCTTCCCGCAGGATCCCAGAGCCACCCTGGTGCGTCGGCCTCTGCCTCCGAGGGGCTTGCACACCCCAGGCAGCAGGGGGCTCCCTGCCTTCCTCACCCTGACAGCCCCTCCTCAGCGGGGCCGGTGCCGGAGCACAGGCGTGGCCTTGTCCCCGTGGCGGTCTTGGTGGCTGCGGGAAAGCTCTTCGGTTCCCCTTAGTCTGCATCATTAGGTATATCTCTGCAGCCTGCAATTGTCCGGGGTGATGGGAAGCGGCTGCCCGGGCGCCATCGTGGCCTGTGGCCCGTCCTGTTCTGCAGCCTCTAACGGCCCTCCGCCAGGCTCTGAAGGACCCCACCCCCACCCCCTGCCATGCCTCATGGGTTTCATGTCTGCACCTGGACGTGCCAGCCCTGTGTGGTCTGTGCTGTGTGGCAGCATACGCCCACCTGGTCCCCATAAAACACGCTTAGACCTTCCCCTATGCCACCGTAGACACCACCCCCAGCCCTTAGGGACCCAGTGTCCCCAGCCTGGCTCCTCTTCCTGGGGTCCATTTGATCTGTCTTGGGCCTTCTAGAGGATTTTTTAAAAATTGTTTTTGTTTTTTGAGACACCTTTCTAAGCTGTCCGGGCTGGGCTCCAAATAGCAACCGTCCTGCCTCAGCCTTCCAGGTGCTGGAATTCCAGGCTGGGGCCACTGCATCCAGCTGGTCTGCCAGCTCTATAGGGTGGCACACAGTCGCTCCTCTTCTGTCCACCTGGGGTGGGGGCTCGATGGGTCCCTCTCGCCGTCAGGACGTAGCATGTCCTTGGGCGGGGGAGTACCATGCCCAGAACCCAGATCCCCATGGCGCGGGGGCAAGCTGTCTGACGGGGTCCCTGTCCACAGATGAGCGACGTGCTCCTCTACACATGCCCCCAGAAGGATGGGACTTACCGGCTGAAGCGCTCCCTGCTGGTGGCCGGCATGAAGGTGAGTCCACGCCTGACACTTCACCTTCACTGGGCTGAGGGCGGGAGCCCCGGGAGGTGGAGGAGAGGCCCAGCAGGCGTCGGTCGTTTTTCCACAAGGTGTTTATTACTGTTTGTAATACCGTAGTTACCTTCAGCTTGGGGAATCAAGGCCTATACGGATCAGTCTTGCCAGTTAAAAATAGTGGGGAAATACGCCCTACCCACCTGACCATTTTTAAGTGCCAGCCCAGGGGTGGGCATCCAACATTTCACAGCTGTGTAGCCATCACCACTGTCTTCCCGTATGGGAGCAACCCCAGTGCTCATCAGCCCCCACCTTCCCCAGCACCCAGCTTTTCCTGTCACCGGGATCAGATGCCTGCCATGTGTGGGGTACACCACCACGATACACAGCCCACGTGTGCTGGCACAGGCTTCTACCACTACCGTCCACACACAGCTCCTGGGGCTCCTTGGGGCGCATGAGGTCAGGGGAAGCTTGTTCTGGCCCCGCCTGGTGTTTGACAGGGCACATGGAGGCAAGACATTGGGCAGGGGTGGTCTGCTTGCCAAGTAGCCAAGGTGGCCAGGACAGCAGCCAGAAGGCCTCAGGTCCCCATCCATCCTGAAGCCTTTTGGTGGTCACGGGGCGAACAGAGGGCAACCCCCAAGCAGGGAGGGGCTCACATGTGAACCTGAGGCTCAGAAGGGAGACTCAGCCAGTTCAGTCCAGTCCTCTCACCAGGAGAGGCACTCTGACTTCCTGGGTTTGGGAGCCCGTGTTGCCAGCCACATCCACCACCTCCACTGAGGAAACCACGGCCAAGGACACGTCCACGCCAGGTTTGGGGCCTCCGCCCACTAACCACCCGCCCTCCCTGCCCACTCTGCGCTCTGCTGGTTTTCCAGGTGAGCCGCCCCGTCATGGAGAAAGTACCCTGTGCGCTAAGGGTGGAGACTGCGGAGACCTGCCTGACACTGTCCGCCAGGTGTGGAGGCAGGCGAGGTGGGGTGATGAGGGGCCACACCTCCAGTAACCTGCCCCGTGCCCACAGCTCTGCCCTCCTCTCCTTGCTACCCAGGACCACCAGTTGGCCCAGCCGTGGCAGAGGTGGGGACAGGACACGTTAGGCCTAAGGACAGCATCTTGTAGGCCTGTCGCTTTCTGGCTCTGGTCCACCCTGGGCCTGGTCCAGCCTGCACATGTGAGCAGGGTCCAAGCGACACCTCGTCACTGGGGACAGAGAGGCCTTGCAGCGCCTGTCAGGGGGAAGAAGGAACAGGGCCCTGGTAGCTCACAGGTTCCCTGGCCCTTGGCCCCACCAGCCCATCACTCCTTGAGTATCAACCCCAGGGCCTCCTGGGGCCCCTGGCTGCTACCTGGGTGCCCCTGGCAGCAATGGGGGCCATTTACCCCCTTCCTCAGAGGCGTCCCAAGTTCAGGGATTGTGGCCGAGGAACCACGCTGAGAGCTGTACCGCCCTGCGGGCAGCTCAGACTGGGGCCGTGCTCCGTGGTGGGTGGGAGACACGGTGGAGGGCTCACGGCCCTGCATGCCCACAGCTCCTGTGCCGAGAGGGATGAGTGGTACAGCAGCCTGAGCAGAGCGCTCCCTGGGGACCATGAGGGGCAAGCCTTGGCCTCTTTCCATCATGGCGTGGAGGTAAGGGGGATATGTACCCCAGGACACCCCACCCAGCCTTGGGATGCCCCTCTCCTCGCAATGCTCCCGCCAGCACCCGCCTCCTGGGACCCAGACTCGAGTGCAGGACCTGCTTACCTGGGTGAGGGGCAGGGCTCCCGGGTCCCCTGACCCTTGACCTCTGATTCCTGACTTGCCCTTGCAGATCCGGGAGAGGCTGGGGGGCAGCCTGGGGGAGCGGCCCCCCACACTCGTGCCTGTCGCTCATGTCATGATGTGCATGAACTGTGGCTGCGACTTCTCCCTCACCTTGAGGCGCCACCACTGCCATGCCTGCGGAAAGGTGACTGGGGCTTGAACCCACGGGGACTGCCTGGCGGGGACAAACCTGCCCAAGGCACTGAGGGTGGGCGGGGACATCCCTGCCTGCCTGTCTGGGAGACAGCAGGTTGTGTGGGCGCGTCCCTGACCATCAGGGCCTGGGCTGCTGGCGAACAATTGCAGAACCCCTGCCTCAGGGACCCAAGAGGCAGCCGGAGCACCACTGCACAGCTAAGGGTGCGGCCCATGGGGAAGAACAGGCGTCCGCTGGACAGACAGGGTCACAGAGGGCATGGAGGTGGGGGTGTGCCACCGCACTCCCTGGGGACGTGGGGTGGACAGGGGCCCCTTGTGCTCCTCTGGGCTGGGGACAGCCACCAGACCCGTGTTCCCTATGTGATCTGCAGATTGTGTGCCGCAACTGCTCAAGGAACAAGTACCCGCTTAAGTACCTCAAGGACCGCATGGCCAAGGTGTGTGACGGCTGCCACGCAGAGCTGAGGCGGCGGGCTGCGGCCAGCCCCGCCCCTGGGGCCCTGAGAGGTAACCCCAACCCCTTCCCGGCCCCAGCTTCTCCCTGGGTTCCTGGGATCTGGCGAAGGGGCCCAGGGAGAGGCGTCCAGGGCCTGGGGACATGTCCCCCCCACCCCCCACCCCACAGCCTATTGGTGGCGGTGGAGGGGGCGCAGGGCCAGCCCTCCCCATCCCTGGGCGGGGAGTGTCCCACCATGCACGGGCAGCAGCTGCCCACCCTCCGTCTCCCCACAGAGCGGCCCGTGAGCATGAGCTTCCCGCTGTCCTCTGCCCGTTTCTCCTCGGGCAGCGCGTTCTCCTCCGTCTTCCAGAGCATCAGCCCCTCCTTCAAGAAGCAGAGGAGAGTGCCTTCGGCTCTGACAGAGGTGAGCAGAGCTGGGCTGGGTTCAGGGCCCCCGAGACCCCCTCATGAGGACTGACCTGTCCTGGCTGGCCTCGAGGACCCAGCCTGAAGACGGACGTGTCCCTGGGTCCCGGCTGCACCAAGGGCAGACGGTGCAGAGCGGCTTCCGTCCCCCTCCTCCCTCACAGCAGGACCCAGCTTCTCCGGGACGGGACGCAGGTCTGATGGAGTTTCAGCCCTGGGTTGGCACCCCTGGGGTCCCTCGGGGCGTAGATGGGGGTGGCCCCGGGTAAGAAACCTCAGAAACAGCCGCTGTGTCTGCTGCTGGCCAACCATGTGTCCATGAATATCCACAGACACGTGCCCAGCTCTTCACACGTTTGCCACTCACAGTCACGGCCCAAGAGCCAGGAGCAGGAGGTTGAAAGCATGCTGGTGAAGGAAAGACCCTTCTCTTTTACCTTTTGTAGATGGAAGATCTAGGGAAAAGGGGTGGGTGCTGGCTGAGGGGCCCGGCCCAGGGTGTTGGAGGCCCTGGGCTCCATCCCCAGCACTGGAAAAGTAATCCTGGAAGTAAGACAGACGTGGTTAAAATATTTTGAAAAAGCCCAAAAGGAAATATGACAAGACAGTGAGTTTTCTCTCTGCCCAGCCTCCTTCTGCCCCCCAAGGAGACCATAAATGAACCCTTTAAGAAATGTTCAGCTGGACCTGCACTCCTGTGGGGTTACACTGTGGTCGGCTGAGCCAGGACAACTGCTGGTTCCAACCCAGCCTGGGAAACTTAAGTGACTTAGCAAGATTCTATCTTAAAGAAGAAAAATGAGCCATGTGAATGTCCTTGGTTCAGTCACCAGCCTGCCCAAAATAAATTGTGAGGAAGTGAGGAAGTGAGGAAGAAGGAAAGAAAAAGAGAAGGAAGAAAGAAAATCAACTTTCACACGTGTGTGTGATACATACATGTCCCCAGGTCCCTTCTGTCCCTGGAAGGGGACAGGCATCAGCCGCCCTGAGCTCTCCCTGTGCTGTGACCCTGTGTCCATGCACAGTGGCCCTGTCCACATGGAGAAAAGACCCCACTTCCAGGGAGGCTCCCTGAGGGTCCCGTGTGCAGAGTTTGGGAACCACTTCTAAAGCCAGGCCGCTCGGATCCAGGTGTCATCTGGGTCAGCCCCAGCCAGGACTGCACTCGAAGGGACAGGCAGCAGCCCCAAGAGAAAGTGCCCAGTGTCTCCACTCCCCCAACAGCACCTCTTGGCCCTGGCCCTGCAAGGCAGGAGATGGCCCGACCAACCATCTCCATCTGGGGACAGACCCCATGCCTCACGCCTGCCAGGCCAGCACTCGGGGGGCCATGTAGGCGGGAGGAACCTTCACCCATTGTGGGCCATTGTGTGACTTGACAGCTGCCCTGACTGCCACTTGAGGAATTAACACCCCTTACCCCTTGCACCTCAGGGTCCCTTTCCTGGGTCCCATCTCTAAGCCCGAGGTTTCTGCTGCTGTAGGCACCTGGTAGGCCCAGAGATCTTAAAGGATGTCAGAACAGTCTGCCACAGCTTGCAGGCTGTGTGGACTGTGCCCCAGCCACAAGCCCTAATGCTCCACCTGCCCCATCCAGGTGGCTGCCTCAGGCGAAGGCTCGGCTATCAGCGGCTACCTCAGCCGCTGCAAGAAAGGCAGGCGACCCTGGAAGCGATTGTGGTTCGTCATCAAAGGCAAAGTGCTCTACACCTACATGGCTGGCGAGGTAAGGGCTCCCCGAGGGTCTCTGTGCCGCTGGACTGGCACACGCCTGTACGAGCTGAGTACAGCTGTGGATACACTGCCGTTACGAGCCAGTCCCCATGCAGGGTCAGTGGTGTCCCTGTGGAGATGAGGAGGCACAGGGACAGGCAGCAAGCCCGCAGAGGCTCCTTCAGCCCTCTGCCCTCAGCCTGTCCATTTCTTCTGTTAGGGCAGCTCTGACAGCAGCAGGATGTAAAGGGAAACTTCACATTTTCACAGATGGTCTTTACATCCTCTAGAATGCGGGTAGGGAGCCCTAGAATCTGCGGGGCATGCAGATGTGGGGCGTGGCTGTGAGTGGGATGGGGTTCCCCTTCCCAGGCCCCCACCTGGGGCCTGCCCAAGGCTGAATCTGCTGCCGCAGGGCCCAGGCTTCCTTGGGAAGGATCAGGAATAGGACCTGGGGCAGGACCTGCGGAAGGCAGCGTGCCCCACCCTCAGGGTCCCAGGGCAGATGTGGGGCAGGTGGGGCCTGGGGCCTGGCCGCAGCCCTGAGCTCCAGAGCCTCCGGCCTGTGTGCACAGGCAGCACTCTTCGCTGGGGGATCGGGCTCTTGGTGCAGCACCGGGAGAAGAAACACAGCACCCATGCAGCCCAGGCAGGCTGCACTGGTGCAGGCACTGGACTGCGAGGTCCCTCCCGCTGTTGCCAGCATGGGCGGCCTGGAGACGCCTCCTCTGGCCTGCGCAGCCTTCCTACCCTCGCCAGGCAGCCAGAGCTGAAAGAACACCACAGGGTGAAGCAAGGCAGGTAGCCTGAGAGCATCTGCTGGCAGAGGAGGGTCTTGTATAGCACAGGTGTCGCCCCCAGAGTGACTTTACCAGCTGTCATTTCAGCACCGCAGAAGGCGGAGGCAGGAAGATTGCAAGTTTGAGCTCAACCTGAGCAATTAGCAATACCCCATCCTAAATGAACAACAGAAGAGGAGCTGGACACAGCTCAGGGTAAAGACCTAGTGTTCACAGAACTGAAAAATGGTAATAATGCAAATAAGTGAAACTAATAGTTACACAATTAGAGTGAGCGGATCTTAAAGAAGGGGTCGGTTTACAAGACATTATCAGACTTTTTTCCAAAGTGTGGAACCATTTTACCTTCACCACAGGTGTGTTTTTCTTTAAGACAGGGTCTCACTCTTTAGTCCAGGGTAGTTGTGAACTCACTATGGCCCAGTCTGGCTTCGAACTCACAGCAATTTTTCTGTCTCAGCCTCCTGAGTGCTGGGATTACAGGCATGCACCACTCCACCCCGCTTACGTGATGCTGGGAAGTAGAACCCAGGCCTCGCGCTTGCTACACAGGCGCTCTGACTGCTGGGGTACCCCGCCACCAACCCTTGTATTTTCTTATGAAAACTCTAATACCTTAGTTCGCACATGTAGGTCGATCTCAAGCTAAAACTGTGTACAGTATGAGGCGGTGGAAAGGCCCCTTCTCTACGGCCAATGTCCAGCTGTTGGGTCACAATGTGCCGGAGCGGGCGGTACCTCGCTGGACTGTCCCACTGCACAGCGCCAGTCCTCCTGCATGGTCGCCACGCTGCCTCAGTCACCAGGACCTGGTAGTAGGCCGTCTTTCAACTTGGTTCTTGTTAAAGATAATTTTGGGCAAGACAGATCGTTTGTTTTCCATTATGAACTTGTCAGTCTACAAAACTCTGAGCGAGCACAGAGACGCACTGGGCGAGCTGGCCGACCGAGGCGCAACGTATCCTGCCTGTGCAGCTCTCACTGAGCCGGAATGCTTCCCTCTTTGCGCCTCCCCACGTGGCCATCTGAACGCCTTTGTCTTTGCACTTCTTCTGTGAACTTTATTCCTGTTTTATTTTGAACAACGCTTGGAGCTGATGCTATTCTCTCGTTGTCTGCCGCTAGTGTAAGGAAAACGCATCATCTCGTAATTTTGTTAAGTTCCCTCGTGCTGGTGCCTTTCAGTAATCAAGCCCCCCCTGCTTTCCAAACGCAGAAAGCTTTAACTTCATTCTGTCTGATCTCTGCTTCTGCCTGCCTTGCCACGGCTCAGACCTCCCGACCATGCTGTGCACCAGGACAGGAGTGGCTCCGCCTTGCCTTGTGCCCAGTTCCGGGGGAAGTGCTGGGTGACCCACTGCTGAGTGTGACGCCTTTGCCAGGTGAAGAAAGCTCACTTCTACTTCAATTTACTGAGGATTTTTATCATCAAGAAATGCAGAATTTTGTCGAAGACTTTTTCTGACCCTCTAATCTTTGAAAACTGATAGACAAACTCTACTCACCTCCCCCTCAACCACTGCTCATGTGCTTATTAACTCCAGCTTCAAGCCTCCTCTTGCAGTCAGGCCTTGCCTCCCGCCTGTGCGCACTGCCCATAGGTACAGGGGGCTCTGGGGATACTCCAGACTCAGGCCACAACACACAGTTAATGCACATATATAAGCACTAAAACTTCATTCTTACAATTTCTCATGTAACATGTAAAAAAATCAAAGGCATAGGGCTGGATGCATGGCTCAACACTGCAAGCCTCACATGCATAAGGCCCTGCCTTCAATTCCCCAGAACTACGTAACAATTAGCAAAGGTGATACACACTGGAGGACTCAGGAAGCTGAGGCAAGAGGACTGAGCTGGAGGCCAGCCTGGGCTAATAATGAGCTCAAGACCAGCCTGGACTATAGCGTATGATGCTGTCTCAACAACAACAAAAAAAACACAGCAAGGGGAAAAAATGGTAGGCTACAGGAGAAATAGTACAGCATTAAGAGCACTTGCCCAGCAAACTCCAGGCCCTAGTGCCACATGAACAGAGTATGGTGGTACACACCTGCAACCTCAGCACTTGGGAGGCTGAGACAGGAGGGTTGCTGGGAATGTGATGCCAGCCTGGGCTACAGAGCAGGCCCCTGTCTCAAAGAAAAAAATGGCAGGCTGCAAGTTGGATATTCTAATATGCATAAATATATGAGCATAGAAGTACCTCTGTATATCTAAATTTTTGCTTCTACTGAGTATTTGACCTTCAACTCCAACTGCACTGTTCGGGTCCATCTCATCCGAGTGCTGGTGCCAGGACCCTCACAATATGGATGAGGGCCAGAGAAGGGGGGCAGAGTATCAGAAGAAACTCTGGAGTCACTGACCTGGGCAGCACAGAGAATGGCAGAGGTGGCTGTGGGCCTCCTTCTGGCTGTGCGGCCGTGGTACCTCTGAAGGGGGCACTACCTTCTGTGACTGCTGTGAAAATCAAAGAAGATACAGAAGGTCAAGCTGGGCATGGTGGTGCACACCTGTAATCCCAGCGCTTGAGAGGCTGAGGCAGGAGGACTGCCTGGGGTTCAAGGCCATTCGAGGCTAGATAGTGTGTTCAGAACCAGCCTGGACTACAGAGTGAGACACTGTTTCAGAAAGGAAAAACAAATCTGAACTTTCAAGATGGCCCTGGGGGTACACTGCAAACTCATCACTCTGAGGAGCTGAGGCAGGAGGGTACCACATTGGAGCCCAGGCAGCACAATTTACTGAAGGCCTGTTTCAAATTAAAAAAAAAAAAAAAAAAAAAAAAAGAGGCAGTTTGAGGTTATAGCTCAGGATAAAGGCCCTGGGTTGAATCGCTGGTATCAAAAGAGAAAACTGACTTTTTCTCCAACACAGAGCTGGCAGAAGCTGAGTGGGGAGCCCGAGGGTGGGTGCCTGCCTAACCCGTGTCTCCTCTGCCACACAGGACAAAGTGGCCGTGGAGAGCTTACCTCTGCTGGGCTTCACTATCACGCCAGACGAGGAAGCAGGCAGTGGTCACACTGGGCCAGTCTTTCATCTTTACCACAAGAAAACCCTATTTTACAGCTTCAAAGCAGAGGACGCCAGCACAGCTCAGAGGTACAGGCGATAGCGAGTCCCCCAGCTCCCTGCCTCTCTCTGGTACATGGCCTTCCCCAGGGCTGGGACACTGATTCTGCCCCAGCTCATTCAGTCCCCCGGAGCCATGGCACAACCACAAAACTACCTGTGGCCCACCCTAAGAATCCCTGAGGACTGTTGTAATTTGGACACGTGGGCACTCCTGACCTGGTAAACATTTACACCATGTCCCCATCTTTGGCCAAATGTGGAAACCATTTTGGGGGTCAGACATAATATGCCTGATCTGGGGTGTCTCGGGACACAGTCCAGCCTGTTTCCTGTGGGCTCTGTGACCGGGGCTGTGACCCATGCTGTCTGTGTCCCACAGGTGGGCGGAGGCCATGCAGGAGGCCAGTGTGCTATAGCAGCCCCCTGCCCTGGACGCAGGCTGCCTACGAGCCCCAGGCACTGGCCAGTCGTGCATCACCTGGACGCATGGCTGGGCCATGGGGGCTGACCAGGACAGACAGGCTTCTCCAGCCCCAGCACGGATGCATTCTTACCCACCTGAGTTAAGACGTGGGCACCTGAAGACGTGGACACCGGGACAGCCTTGTGACACCGCAGATTCCGTGCCCTTCTTGGCAGAAGTCATGCCCTCCGGTCATCAGGCCAGGGAAGTGGGGCACAACCATCACCCACATTGATCTACAGCAGCACGTTACCCTCCTGCTGAGCCCCACCCCATTGTTCCCCACAGGATGCTGCTGTGGGCATGTGAGCTATGGCAGGCCAGCCAAGAGGGCCCTAGGTGCTCCCCTCCAGCCCATCACAACCACGAGGCCTGCCCCTCACTGGCAGCCTCCCTCAAAAAACCTTCCATGCCCACAGCGCTAGCAGCCCAGCAGAGCTCACTGCAGACCACTGGAGGCTCAGTACTAGCTTTAATTTATTGTGCTCCTTCCTGCATTCACCCAACGCAGACGACATGTTCCCAGGCCTGCCCCTCCTGCAACATGCCGGGTCCTTAAGACATGTGCCCCACACGTTTATTTCTTGAAAAAAAAAAAAGAAGAAGAGGAAGAATGAACCTACGTGATTTTCTGGCAGAGGTGCACAGAAGGAAGCACAGAGCAGTGGCCTGAGGTGGGCACCCCAGGGCTGCCGGAGGCAGCGTCTGCTGATGGACTGGGGAGGGTTTTACTGAAGCAGAGCACTGAGGGCAGAACTTCTGGCCACTGTCACAACCTCCCCTGTCACCATGCTGCCCTGCCTGCCCCATGCCCCTGGTGACAGATCTTTTTATAAAACCAGAAACAAAAGGTGCCATCTCAAGGACTTATTATTTACATTAAATATTTCAGGGAATATTTTTAGTTGCGTTTACATTAAACATGTCATGGCTTCAAATAGGTAAGCAGATAGGGCTGCTATTCATTTCTAAGACTTGAATCCAGTTGGATCATTCCATCACCAGACACACACACCAGAGGCCTCAGGCAGGAAGTACCACAGGAGGGTGCCGACACACAGAACCAGAGTCCCCAAGCCAGCAGTACCACAGGAGGGCAACGACACACAGAACCAGAGGCCCCAGGCAGGCAGTACCACAGGAGGGCGCCAACACAGAACCAGAGGCTCCAGGCCGGCAGTACCACAAAAGGGCGCAGACACAGAACCAGAGTCCCAAGTCCCAAGGCCGACAGTACCTGAGGAGGGCGCAGACACACAGAACCAGAGTCACCAGGCAGGTAGTACTGCAGGAAGGCGCCGACATACAGAACCAGAGTCCCCACACCAGCAGTACCAAAGGAGGGCGCCGACATACAGAACCAGAGTCCCCACACCAGCAGTACCAAAGGAGGGCGCCGACACACAGAAACACTGGTCCAAGGCCAGTAGTACAAGAGGAGGGCGCCAACACTCAGAACCAGAGGCCCCAACCCGTCAGTACCACAGGAGGGCGCCAACACACAGAACCAGAGGCCCCAGGCTGGCACTACCAGAGGGCGCCGAGACTCAGAACCAGAGACCCCAACATGGCGGTACCACAGGAGGGCGCCGACACACAGAACCAGAGTCCCCACGCCAGCAGTACCACAGGAGGCCGCCGAACACAGGGTCACAGGCCGGTAGAGGCCCCAGGCAGGAAATACCACAGGAGGG